>CAUYON010092939.1:0-20608 GCA_963573935.1 Arctocebus calabarensis
AGGCGCCCGCCACAACGCCCGGCTATTTTTGTTTGGGTTGCAGCTGTCATTGTTGGTTGGCGGGCCCAGGCTGGATTGGAACCCGCCAGCTCAGGTTTACATGGCTGGCGCCTTAGCCCGCTGAGCCACAGGCGCCAAGCCTACCTTTCCCATTTCTACCAAAGTGACCACAGTGATACAAGTTTTTTAATTACTCAATATTTTCTAGCCTGTAACTCTTAAAATATACACATAGTCGCAAATCCTAACGAGGCATTCATTATTCCAAGAAGGACTCTATCCATCAGACCTGTAAACACTAGCCCTCTACCTTCTAATTGCAGTCACTCTAGTTAAACATTAGTTATTAGATCTCTTAAGGTTGGCATGGTGGCTCATGTCCAGGCAAGAGGATGGCTTGAGCTAATGAGTTTGAGACTAGCCTGCATAAGAGCAAGACCCCATCTCTACTACAAATAGAAAAATCAGTGTGGTGTGGTAACACATGCTTGTAGTCACAGCTATGTGGGGATGAGGAAGAAGGATTGCTTGAACCTAGAGTTTGAGGTTGCTGAGGCCACAGCACTCTAGCCTGGGTGACAGAGTGAGATTATGTCTCCCCCTTCCAATAGTCTTTTAGGTGGCAAGGTAGGGACCCATCAAAGTCATCCCAAGGACAGTTTTCAGCCCTGCCTCACCAGGGACTAGTTCAGTTGGCGAATGAGCTGATTGATGCGTTCACCCCGATAGCCAGGTGAGCCCATCTCTTTGAAGAAGCCCACTTTATTCTTGGTAGCATGACGGGCCACTGAGAGTTGGAAAGGACGTAAAAACCTTGAGATCTCCTGGAAATACTTCCCCGGGAAGGCAATTTCATGAATGAGGTCTTCCAAGCAAATGACACCAAACCTCCCTAAGAAACATAAGGGCACAGATTCCTTTATTCAACATTTATCAGCATCTACTGAGAAGCTCTTTTATACTACAGCAGTAGGTAGGTTCTTGGCACTCCAAGAAGAATATAACCTACATCTGACAGCAATGCTGCAAAGACCCTGGTTTCTTTCCCAACTGACCCCTCAGCGGCAGCACTCACCTAGGTGCTCCTCAATGACTGTGTTATCTGTCAGAGGGATTGTCTTATTCTTGACTTTGGCTTGTCCACGTTTCAAGATGAGTTCCCGGACAGATTTCAGATTTGGAAATCTATGTGAAGCAAAATCAAAGTACAGCCTCCACCAGTACCTGGTGCACTACAAAACAGTCCTGCAGCCTGTCTGAGGACAAGAAGTCAGAGAGGTTCTCCTCCCAGCCCTTCCCACAACCAGGAAGTGTTCTGTGATTACATTTCACATACTTGGGAATACGTGAGTGAAGGAGAAGACAGAGAACCAAAGTGGCCCTGGCTATGTAATTAAGACATTTATTTGTGGATATAAACATTCACCAGGCCAAAAAAAAAAAAAAAAAACAACAAAAACCACAAGATGAATAAAAACCATGTCTTGGCTTAGAGTCTAGGACTCTGTCCTTCAGTAACCCTTTACACAAGATAGTGCAAGAGTTGGAAATTAAGTTCAAGTCTCTGTTAGGCTTTAGTGTTTGAGGAATACTACTGTTACTGCTCCGAGCTCTACTTTAAGACTCCAGGAATTAATCTCTCCTTGACCCATCTTATTCAGCCTTAGTCTACAACTGAACTAGCACTACAGTACTATTCAAATCATTAGCCAGTCTCTCCCTCTACCTAGCCCATGTCCTAAGATTCTTAGGACCAGATGATTTCTGGTTGATGTGGCCACATCTCATGAGCATTGGAGAACAATACCCTGTGTACCCTGACACTTTTCAAAATAGTCTAATGTGAATTAACATGGAAAACCTTACCCCCAGGTCACATAAGGTTCCACTATACGTAGCATTTTCAGACTCTGAGGGGTGACTCTAACAAAGACACCACTGAAAATTTTCTTTAGGCGAAGTCTTGCAATGGTCTTCTGCACCAGTAAACTCACTCCATTAATCCTGAAACGAAGAGCAAGTCAGCTCATGTTTATGAGTCTAGCAAGCGCAAAATGTGTTGCCTCTACACTAGGTATCCAGAGGGTAAGACGCAGACTATGCCTTAAAGAGATAATCTTAGGGGGAGGCAGTTATATAACCAGATGATTTCATGATGTGGAACAATGCCTGGAATGTTATTTTGTTTGTGTGTGTAGGGGGAAGAGGGATGTATGTAGAACTCTGTGTGTCCTGCTGAGTAAAGTAATGTGGAGTTGCTTCTGTGAGCAGTAAAAGCCCCTGATGAGGGCCAGGCATGGTGGCTCACACTTGTAATCCTAGCACTCTGAGAGGCCAAGGCAGGATATGACTTGACCTTAAGAATTTAAGACCTGGGCGGCTCCTGTGGCTCATCGAGTTAAGGCACTGGCTCCATATACCGAAGGTGGTGGGTTCAAACCCGGCCTCAGCCGAACTGCAAAACAGAAAAATAGCCAGGCGTTGTGCCAGGCGCCTGTTGTCCCAAGGCAAGAGAATCACCTAAGTCCTGGAGTTGGAGGTTGCTGTGAACAGTGTGATGCCATGGCACTCTACTGAGGGCGATAAAGTGAGACTCTGTCTCTACAAAAAAAAAAAAAAAAAGGAGTTCAAGAGCAGCCTAAGTAAGAGTGAGACCCAGTTTCTACTAAAAAAGAAAAAAACCAAGATAAATTAGCCAGGTGTTGTGGCAGGTGCCTATAGTCCCATCTACTTGGGAGGGTGAGGCAAAAGGATCACTTGAGCCTAGGAGTTTGAGGTTGTAAGTTGCTGTGAGCTAGGCTGAACACCATGGTACCCTAGCCTGGAGCAAGAGAGTGACACTACTATCTCAAAACAAAAAAAAAAAAGAAAAATAAAAAACTAAGCTACTGATGATTTCAAGCAAAAGAGCCACGATTGGCTTTCTTTCTGATCACCAAAGGCACTATATAGGACAGATCTCAGAATGTGACACCAGAGGCAGGAAAATCCAGTTAGAAATCAATTTAATAGTCTAGGAAAAAGATTACAGGCAGTGGAAGGAGGGCTAAAGAGAACAGAGCTCATAAATACGTAAGAGCCACAGGTTTTTGGTTTCGGTGACTGGGTGAGGGAAACAGCAAGAGGCAAGGTTGTATGTGGGGGTTAGGGTGGGTAAAGGAAAATAAATGTGGAGAAATGTCTCTCCTGCACTTAATATGCTCCATCCACTTGGCTTTGTTTCAGTTCCTAGACAGATGCCTCTGCCCCACTTTAGGACTTTAGCATATATGTATAGAAAGCCCTCTCTCACCACTAAAGTTCCTGCATTAGAGGGTATCTACACAATGTCCCCCCAACCCCACTTTATCTTCACAGCACTTATTTGCAAGTCTATCTAAGGGGTCAGTCTCCCTAACCTTGAAGACAAAACTATGCTGTGCTCAACCCTAAATTCCCACCACAATTTGTGTTAGTGGCTTAAGGACTGCTATTTCATCCTCCTAGATGAGGGTCTAAAGCTGAACCAACATTCTGCCCCAGTCTCATGGAACCAGATAGACACCAGCTGCCTACCTTTGGATGCGTACAACAAAGGCCAAGGAATGTTTATCCGGTAATTCCAAGGCATGAGGTTTCACTTCTAGACGTCTGAGACGCACTGTGTCACGCTGCTGTCGCCAGGAATCATGCAGAAATGATTCTAGTCGCTTAAACCTGAGCTCTTTTCCTTTCCTCTGCTACAGAGAAGACAGACCACCATTTTTTGCCTCCTTTCATTTGATTTTCCAAACAGTAATTCATAGGTCACTATTAATAAAACTTATTTCCCTGTGTTCTGCAAAAGGGGATCAAACAAATATATTCTACTTTTTTTTTAGAGACAGAGTGTCATTTTGTTGCCCTCGGTAGAGTGCCATGACATCACAGCTCACAGTAATCTCTAGCTCTTCGGCTTAGGGGATTCTCCTGCCTCAGCCTCCCGAGTAGCTGGGACTACAGGCGCCCGCCACAACGCCCGGCTATTTTTTTGTTGTTGCACTTTGGCCAGGGCCAGGTTTGAACACGCCATCCTTGGTATATGGGGCTGGCGCCCTGTTCACTGACCCACAGGCGCCGCCTGACATATTCCATTTTTACGTAAGGGAAAAGTGAAGGCTGGGCGAGGTGGCTCACACCTGTAACCTTAGCATTCTGGGAGACCGAGACAGATGCATTACCTAAGTTCACAGGTTTGAGACCAGCCTGAGCCAGAGCGAGACCCCATCTCTAAAAAATAGCAAGGCATTGTGGCAGGTGCCTGTAGCCCCAGCTACTTGGGAGGCTGAGACTCTGCCTTAAAAATAAAAAAAGGGAAAAGTTAGACACTCAAACAAACATAAAGTTGAGAAAACTTGGAAACTCCTGGGAAAGTATCTAAATCAGTGCAACCTTCCTAATGCCGCAACCCTTTAATACAGTTCCTGTGGGCTGCAACCCACAGGTTGAGAACTGCTGCTCTAAATAAACAAAAAATTTGTGTTCATGCCCTTAATCAGTATCTACCATCAACTGTTTATGGAACCTAACATTGTGTCAGGGACTACAAAGTATGAAAAAAGCATAAGCTTGCTTTGTTTCCTGTCATCAAGACATTTATATTTCTCCAAAGAAATTTAGCAAAATCTGAGGATGTTCAAAATTTGTTCTGCACACATTAAAAAAAAAAGCCTGGGCAGTGCCTGTGGCTCAGTGAGTAGGGCACTGGCCCCATATACCAAGGGTGACAGGTTCAAACCTGGCCCTGGCGGAACTGTAACAAAAAATAGCCGGGCGTTATGGCAGGTGCCTGTAGTCCCAGTTACTTGAGAGGCTGAGACAAGAGAATGGCCTAAGCCCAGGAGCTGGAGGTTGCTGTGAGCCATGAAGCCATGGCACTCTACCAAGGGTGACAAAGTGAGACTCTGTCTCTAAAAAGCCTTTTGCCAGGTTTGGTCTTTCAAATCATTCAGTAAGAACCTAGAAGGAACAGTCTCTGCCCCACTTCTCCTTAACAAATTCTACACCAGCATTTTGCCTGTAGGTGTTAGATAAAAATTGCTAAATGAAGACATGAACCATATACAGTCAATCATCTGCAGTGGATTCAACCAACCTTGGATGAAAAATATTTGAGGCTGGCTTGGTACCTGCAGCTCAACGGTTAGGTTAGGGCACTGGCCACATACACTGGGGCTGGTGGGTTCGAACCTGGCCCCAGCCTGCTAAAAACATCAATGACAACTACAACAAAAAAATAGCCAGGCACTGTGGCAGGGGCCTGTAGCCCTAGCTACTTGGGAGGCTGAGGCAAGAGAACTGCTTAAGTCCAAGAGTTTGAGGTTGCTGTGAGCTGTGATGCCACTGTTCTCTACAGAGGGCGACATAGTGAGAAAAAATATTTGGGGCTGAGGGTGAGAGGAGATACCACAAAAAATGACAATACAAGAATAAAAAATACAAAATTTAAAAATACATAACATTTAGATTATGGTAGATGTTATAAGTAAACTAGAAATATTTAAAGCATATGGGAGTACAAATTACATACTGTGGCACTTAAATTTTTTTTTTTGAGACGAGAGTCTCAAAGCTGTCGCGCTGGGTAGAGTGCGGAGGTGTCATAGCTCAAAGCAACCTCCAACTCTTGAGCTCAAGGGATCCTCTTGGCTCAGTTTTTTTATTTTTAGTACAGAAGGAGGTTGAGGGGGTGGGGCGTGTCTTGCTTTTTGCTCAGGCTAGTTTTGAACCCGTGAGCTCCACCTGCCTTGGCCTCCAACAATGTTAGGATTACAGGCGTGAGACACTGCTGTCGGCCTATATAAAGGATTTGAACATCTTCTGATTTTGTTATCTGCGGGGGTACTGAAACCAATACCCTGAGAATACCTGAGAGACCACTGTACCTGGTATATTAAACCAATTAAAAAGGGCTTCTCCTTATCAAATTTAGTTACATGCTGGATAAAAATCACCAAATACAAACTCTAATTCCCTCCTTTTGGTTCCCACCTTTACCTCCTTCTTTGCCAAAAGTGCCTGCTTTGCCTGGGTGGCTTTGAGGGCTTGATAAGCCTTCCTCTTCTTCAAGAGATTTTCTGGGACCAAAGGGATCTTTTTTCTTTCCCTGACAAAGAAAATTGAGATCAGAGACAAAAACGTTTAGGAAACGAACATTCAGTGAATTTCCAAACAAATTCAATAACCTAAGTTTTAGGGAACATTGCTGTCTTCAATTTTCAGCTATCCCTGAAACCTGTGGCTTCTAACTCGTCCTCAAAAAGGTACCCTAATATTCGTTCGTCCCCAAAGCCTCAGAAAGTCATAAACGCGATAGTTTTTCCTACCACAGCCTTTCAGAGGCACTGGGAGCAACGACTGTCTAGTTAGTAAAACCACGTGGGGTTGGGGCGCGTACAGACCCATCTGCAGGGTGATACTGAAGTTACACTGTGTGAATCCAGCCTCTGGCACCAGCACGCCGCGTGAAGGCAATCTTCAAGATTATCCGAATTTGACTGTCGCCCACTCTACTCCCCAGCCCAACGGTTTCTCACTCCTGCACTCTGTAATCTGGACCCTTTTCTTTTTCCGCAGCCCATAAATCCCTATTTACCCCTCCCCTAAACACTGTGGATGGTAATAGATATTCAAAACCCCATTCCAAAAGCGCAACTCCCCCAGAACTTACTCTTGCTCCGCCATCTTTCCAACGTTCCGCTACAGATCATGCGCACCAGCACCACACGGGAGAGAACGGACCATAGAGGCAGCCGTTCTAGCTCACGTTGGAGGACCCAGACATCCAATAGCCTACTTGGCAGCACTGAACGGCTTAGTCTTGCTAACTCTGATTTCTGCCAAAAGTAGCACAAAGCTTCCTTCGCACCCCTTCCAGACTTTTCAGAGCCTGTGTCATTTTCAAAACCTAGCCCTTTTCATTTAAATGATAGTCTCAGCAGGCGGGTGACTTTGCCGTGAACACGGAACGTTCCCACAATTCACTACGGCTTCCGCTGTGGTATCGGCGCCGCGCTTCCGGCGCGCGCGCGGCGTTTTGTCTTGGCGGAGAAAGGTGGAAGGCATCGCTTGGGCTCTCGCGTAAGGGTTGAGGGTGTTTGCGGACGACTTAGAGTGTAAAGAAGAATGGCTCCGATTTGGTCTGCTTGACTCTGTCAGTGAGTCCTTTGAGCAAGTTATTTCACCCGTCCATTACCTATTGTTTGAGATGTCCTATGTAAAGCACTCAGGGCGGTGTCTGACGGCAGTCAGCACTGTTTGATTATGTTGGACTGGAAATGGGAAATGCCTCCTTGCTATCTCAGAACCTTCTCGTGGTGCTCTCACCGACTGGAATATGTTGCTTGCTCTCCCAGTGTACACAAAATCCTGAAATACAACTGACGTCTTGCCGTCTCTGGAAGCTCCCAGAGTAGCTCTGTTCGAGCATTAATATGAACTGGGAGTCACCCGAGGATTTCATTAAAATACAGTTTTTTATTCGGGAGGAGGGGGGTGTCTTTGATATTGTGCATTTATAACAGTCTTGAGAGTGACACTGGTCCTGCTGTAAGCTGCCCTTTGACTAGCAAGAGCAGTCCATTTCCTTTCTTCGAATTCCTTCAGCATATTATTATTATATTTTAAATACTTCTCCCTCATTATATTAGAAAAACAGGGACTATGCCTGCCTTGCTCATCACAGGATGGCTCACACCTGTAATCCTAGCACTCTAGGAGGCCGATGTGGGTGGATTGCTTGAGCTCAGGAGTTAGAGACGAGCCAGAGAAAGGGTTAGTGAGACTCTGTCTCTATTAAAAATAAAAAATTAGCTGGGGGGCGGCGCCATATACCAAAGGTGGCGGGTTCAAACCCGGCCTCGGCAGAACTGCAAAACATAAAAATAGCCGGGCGTTGTGGCGGGCGCCTGTAGAATCGCCTAAGCCCAGGAGTTGGAGGTTGCTGTGAGCTGTGTGATGCCCCGGCACTCTACCGAGGGTGATAAAGTGAGCTTCTGTCTGTACAAAAAAAAAAGAAGAAGAAGAAAAATTAGTGGACATCATGGTGGGTGTATGTAGTCCCAGCTACTGGGGAGGCTGAGGCAGGAGGATCTCTTGAGCCCAAGAACTTGAGGTTGCTGTGAGCTAGGCTAATCCCGTGACACTCTTCCAGAGTGACAGAGTGAGACTATGTCTTAAAAAATTAAACAAAAATCGAAAGTCAGTATTTTGTAATTTTCTTTGTCAGTGGATAAAAGGTAGATTCTGTGGTACCACTAATGAGAGGAGGGTCAACAATACTAGCGAATGAAATTGGAGGCTAGGATTCAGGAAATGGTTTTCCATTGCCAGCAAATGGTGCTAGGAGAGTACATATTCTGAGCTGTAGAACCATTGCTCTACCAAACTAATGCAGAGAAAAAGAGATGGTCCTCTTCAACCAAACAATTGTTCACTGAGTATGTGTTTACTGGGCATTGAACATGTGCCCTAGCATTGGAAAAGATATCACATATTTTTTTTTGCAAAGTGAGGTTAATGAATGAAAGTGAGGCATGGCCATTTCAGCCTCAAGAATGTCTTTTTAGTCTGTCCTCGTAGGACTCTACGAGTTTTCTGTCTTCTTGGCCACTTGAGTTATCCATGATTAGGGAATGGTTAAATAAGTTACAGAAGTCTGTGCAATTGTATGGAGTGAGATAAGTCTTCAAGTCCTGAAGTCTTAGCGGTGAATGTGTGTTCATTTTTGGCCTGCTGAGATCTATTCCCATTTTCCTAACAGTATCCCGTTTGTCTTGTGAACTGGCCTCTTTCCATCATGTACTGTCTGCAGCAGCTACGGGGGATATTAAATACAAATGCTTGTCCTCCCAATACTTTAATTGACAGGGTCTTTGGAAAATCTTTTCAACTCTTTAAAAAAGAGTTAATCTACCCATTGGGAGGGGATCTGAGACACTAAACTTCTCTGTGATTTTTATTTATTATTATCATTATTATTTTTTGAGACAGAGTCTCATTTGTCGCCATTGGTGGAGTGCTGTGGTGTCATAGCTCACAGCAACCTCAAACTCTTGGGCTTAAGCGATCCTCTTGCCTCAGTAGCTGGGACTACAGGTGTCTGCCACAACACCTGGCTATCTTTAGAAACAAGGTCTCACTGTAGCTTAGGCTGGTTTCGAACCTAAGAGCTCAGGCAATCCACCCCCTTAGCCTCCCCAAGTGCTGGGATTACAGATGTGAGCAACCCGACCTTTTTTTTTTGAGACAGTCTTACTTTGTCACCCTCAGTAGAGTGTGGTGGTGTGGCGTCATAGCGCACAGCAACCTCAGACTCTTGGGCTCAAGTGATCCTGTTGCCTTAGTCTCCTGAGTAGCTTAGACTATAGGCACCCACCACAATGCACAGCTATTTTTAGAGACAGGATCTCAGTCTTGCTCAAGCTGGTCTTGAAATCCTGAGTTCAGTCACTCCACCCACCTTGGCCTCCCAGAGTGCTATTATTACAGGAATGAGGCACCTTGCCTGGCCTACTTTTTATACTTTTTCGTTAACACCTCATTTTATATCCTCAGAAGTAAAGGGCCAGGACAAGTCTTCCTAGTTCATCAGGAAGGACACTGAGGCTGAAAGTAACTTGTATAAAGATAAAGATACATGATTACATGTTGGGTGAGGTACTAAAACTCATTTCACACTTTGCTGATAAAAGGACTTTCTGCCCACCCAGTTGCACTGCTTTCTTTGACTTTCACAGAAGTTATTTTTCTCTAAGGAACTTCTTGTCTTTGCAAATGTTTTCAAAGGCCAGACTCCAGCATATACTCAAAAGGAATACTGGGCAGCACCTATGGCTCAGTGAGTAGGGCACTGGCCCCATATACTGAGGGTGGCAGGTTCAAAACTAGCCCTGGCCAAACTGCAACAACAACAAAATAGCCGGGTGTTGTGGTGGGCGCCTGTGGTCCCAGCTACTCAGGAGGCTAAGGCAAGAGATCACCTAAGCCCAGGAGTTGGAGGTTGCTGTGAGCAGTGTGATGCCACAGCACTCTGCCAAGGGCAATAAAGTGAGACTCTGTCTCTAAAAATAAATAAATAAATAAATAATAAAATTGCGGTGGCGTCTGTGGCTAATCGAGTTGGGCGCCAGCCACATATACCAAAGGTGGCGGGTTCAAACCTGGCCTCTGCCGAACTACAAAACAGAAAAATAGCCGGGCGTTGTGGAAGGCGCCTGTAGTTCCAGCTGCTCGGGAGGCTTAGGCAAGTAAAGTGAGACACTGTCTCTACCAAAAAAAAAAAAAAAGAATACAGATTAAGGTTTTTTATAAAGGCTTTTTACTGCACCAATGCAGACAGGCTATTTATATTATAGAATCCAGTTGTTACTACAAGTATGCTATCATTGAATATATAGGGAACCAGATTTCTCTACATATTCAGTGCTTTTTTTGTTGTTTGTTTTTGAGACAGAGCCTCAAGCTGTCACCCTGGATAGAGTACTGTGGCATCACAACTCACAACAACCTCCAATTCCTGGGCTCAAGCGAGTCTCTTGCCTCTGCCTCCCAAGTAACTGGGACTGTAGGCACCTGCCACAACGCCTGGCCATTTTTTAGTTGCAACCATCGTTGTTTGGCAGGCCTGGGCTGGATTCCAACGGCCAGCTCCGGTGTATGTGGCTGGCGCCTTAGCCCGCTGAGCCACAGGCGCCGAGCCCGTATTCAGTGTTTTAATTCCAAAAAAACCTTTCTCGGCTCAGCGTCTGTAGTTCAATGGGCTGAGGCGCCAGCCATGTACACCTGAGCTGGCGGGTTCGAATCCAGCCTGGGCCCGCCAACCAACAATGATGGCTGCAACCAAAATATGGCCGGGTGTTGTGGCAGGCGCCTGTGGTCCCAGCTATGTGGGAGGCGGAGGCAGGAGACTTGCTTGAGCCCAGAGATTGGAGGTTGCTATTGGCTGTCATGCAACAGCACTCTATCCAGGGTGACAGTTTGAGGCTCTGTCAAAACAAACAAAAACAAAAATCCTTTATCTTCATTCCTGCATTAATGGTTATACATTTTTCTCAAACATAGCTCAGGAAACTGCTCAGTACCAGGGCATGGAAATACCACGTACAAATTGCAGCTTTCTGTGCAATTTATAGTGGCAGCCCAGAATTTGAGCACCCCATTTTCTATTTTCCTGAACTCCAATTCCCAAATGTAATGTATGTATGTGCTTGTTTCCCCTGTTCCTCCTCTAGACTGTGAACTGGGGAGAAATTCCACCTGAATTATCCTCAGACACCAATGTCTCATGTAGTGTCTGTCACAGAGTCAACTGCTCAAGTAATGCTGAGTGGTTAATTGATCAACTGCAAGCAGAGCAAGACAGTAGGCACCAGAGCCCTGCTTCAGCAATGCTGTTTCAATGCCCCCAGGTGGGACAGCAGTGTTTTTTAACCTTTTTTATCTCAGCACATGTGAACCTATAGTTAAGGCACATTTAAATTATGTTGATTAAAAAAAAAAAAAAAAGTAACCAGGTGTCATGGAGGGTGCCTGTAGTACCAGCTACTTGGGAGGCTGAGGCAAGAGAATCGCCTAAGCCCAGTAGTTGGAGGTTGCTGTGAGCTGTGATGCTACAGCACTCTATATAAAAAAAAAAGAGAGAGAGAGAAAAACATATTTACTGTGCTTTGAACTTCTTTTGAAACTACTGATATTCAAAAATTTTCATGGCATGGGCAGCCCCTGTGGCTCAGTGGGTAGGGCACTGGCCCCATATACTGAGGATGGCGGGTTCAAACCCAGCCCCTGCTAAACTGCAAGAAAAAAATAGCCAGGCATTGTGGCTGGTGCCTATAGTCCCAGCTACTCAGGAGGCTGAGGTAAGAGAATCACCTAAGCCCAGGAGTTGGAGGTTGCTGTGAGCTGTGATTTAACAGCACTCTACTGAGGACGATAAAGTGAGACTGTCTCTAAAAAAAAGAAAAATTTTTTTTTGTGGCACGCCTAAGATCCTCATAGAACACTGGTTGAAAATCACTCCTGTAGAGGTTTGTTTCTTTTCCCTCTCCTTTTCTCCTAGTAATTTACTTACAACTTTGCATCAGGGAATGCTAGGGCCCCTTTCTTGGAATGTGGCTGCCTCTCATACACAGGGCTGAGGACTTTAATCATCTGAAGATGTCTGCTATTCCCTCCAGGGGTGCCTTCAAGAAGCACAAGGACCTTGTTCCTTTTTTTTTTTGAGACAGAGCTTCAAGCTGTCACCCTGGGTAGAGTGCTGTGGCATCCACAGCTCACAGCAACCTCCAATTCCTGGGCTCAAGCGAGTCTCTTGCCTCCGCCTCCCAAGTAGCTGGGACTACAGGCGCCCACCACAATGCCCAGCCATTTTTTGGTTGCAGCCATCATTGTTGTTTTGGCGGGCCCGGGCTGGATTCGAACCTGCCAGCTCAGGTGTACATGGCTGGTGCCTTAGCCCGTTGAGCCACAGGCGCTGAGCCAGGATCTTGTTCCTTTACAGGGCATCTTTTCTGAGTTTCTAGGACACTTGCATTGCATTTATCCTTAGCAGGACATCAGAGCAACACTATTAATGACATTAGGGGATCTATCAACTGATGCAGTTATTCTAGCATTAATTCTAATTTTGTTATGTGAAAATGACTTCCTATTCATATATTGATTATGGTTGAAGCTTTATTTCCTACTGCTAGGGCAGGGGGAAGCAATTAAATTATAAAGGTTGTAAGTGTGAATAAATATATTTCACCTTGGCTCAGTGCCCATAGCCAAGTGGTTAGGGCATCAGCCACATACACTGAGGCAGGTAGGTTTGAACACTGCCTGGACCTGCTAAATAATAATGAAAACTGCAAAAAAAAAAAAATATATAGCCCAGTGTTGTGGTGGATTCCTGTATTCCCAGCTAATTGGGAGGCTGAGGCAAGAGAATCGCTTAAGCCCAAGAGTTTGAGGTCACTGTGAGCCGTGATATTACCGCATTCTACCAAGGGAAACATAGTAAGACTCTGTCTCAAAAAATATATATATAAATACAAATAAATAAATATATTTCACCTCTGAAGTTTCCCTACAAATTGGGTAGAGTCACACTTGTAAGGGCAGGAACTCGGAAGGGCCTCCCGGGGCTGCTTTTACAGATAAGGCTACAATACAAAATTTGGTCAAATACGTGAATCCAAAGAGAAAACATGTTTGAGATAAGTCTTAGGTAAAATAGTTTACTTTACTTATTCCTTAGCTTCTTTCTTGTTCTTGCAGAAACAAACGATTGAAGACAACTTCCTGTAGAATAAGGCTCACCTATCTAACTTGTCAGATGACCCCCCTTTTCCTTCCTTTTTGAGGGCCCATGTAACAGGAGTAGGGATGGAGACCAGAAATATACATGACCAAATTAATTTAACTTGTGACTGTTTGGAAAGACCATTCAGTTAAAATCCTGTCCCCTCACTGGTTAGGCTACTTTTTAGTAATGGAAAATACATTTAAGTAGAATTCCCACTGAACACTTACCCTTTTCTTCTGGGAAAAGTAGCCATTCCTATTTGCAAAATCAAGACAATCACAGTTTGCACATTTTCCCAAATCTTTGGCTGTATTGCAATGGTTGTTTCATTTTGTAATCTCCAACTAAACATTTCCTAACCATGGATTAACAATATAGTTACTGACTGGTTTCTTTTAACAGTATTTATCCAACATAACAAAATAAACTGCAATTTGTTATACTTTTTTTTACAAAACATTTTATAAATATTTTTACAAAATGTATACAAAGCAATTTCAAGTGAGACATACTATACAAATGAAGGTATTTAAGCAAATAAAGCCCACACCACACTGACAGCGAGTGACGCATCCTCTTTAAGTCAAGTCAGTCTGTAAGGCCTCCCTAATCTAACAGAGTTTACTAAATTCTTCAGAGCTAAAATATTTTTTTCCTAATTGCCAGTTTAAAATTTGCTTTATCTTTAGGCAGTATGTAAGGACACAGAAAATCAAATGCTTAATAACAAATTCACACTTTTTCACAACAACAACAGAAAAAAAAAAAAGAAAATGATTTTTGTTACTGAGTACAAGAAATTGCAAAACTTAACTTTGACTAATGAACCTGAACAAGTGAATATTGGCCATCCGAGGCTGAGCTCTCTTACCCTTCACCAGAGGGGGCTCGACATGCGAGTTATGACCCATGTGCATATAACCTAATCACAGGAGTAAAATACATTTCGTAATCTTTGTCATTATCTAGAATCCTTCCGTAAAAAGTAAACTTACATACAAGGACACAAAAATTTACACGTTTCATTTTGGTAAATTAGGCTCTCCATTTCCTAGACAAGTGTTAGGGCTTAAAAACCCTTTCAGATGGTATATAGAAGTTAGGATGGGGGTAGCAGGGCAGGACTGGGGAGAGGTAATAAATATACATGAAGCATATCTTGTCTCTTTAAGAATTCCACTGATTCAAAGTAATTAATGTAACTCATTAGCAGCCCACATGAAGGCTTCCAGGTATAAAGTTCCACAATGAGAAGAATTTGATCAGGAGGGATTATCATTACATCTTGCTAGGAATTAGGGGAGCATGAGCCCTAAGAGAAGAGCCTATGAAATCATGGAGTTTAGGGCAGGGTGTTACCCCAGGGCTGCCCAAACAGAAAGTTCCAACTGGCAATACCAACTTATCTTTCTAATATGTTACAATACAGGAAAAGGGGAAATCTGCAACTTGGACATTGGCACAAATAAGGAAAAAATGGTAACCCTAAAATGGCCCAGATTTTCCCATTTCTATTGGCCAGGGCATGGGGTTGGGGAGAAGGTGTTACGAAGACAGGCTGTCTTGCAGGGTTTCTTTGTGTGGGTCGGGGGGTATAGGTCTTCTGTTGCTATGTTTTCTAATAATCAGAAGCTTTCCTTTCCATCACAGTCCAATCTGGAAAAGAAATGCCCAACATGATGACAATGGGGTCATCCCCAGGCTGGTGGCAGCCAGAGCAGATTCTGGCAACACATTAAAGTGGAGACCAGTGGGTACAATTCTAAAGTCAGGGACATAAAAAGAAAAAAAATGAGAGAGTGTGCACAGACTGTAACCGAAATGACCTCTGGATCCAAGCAGCTCAGATACAGTGCATATGTGTTACAGAAGAATGGATATAAAATACCATTATGTAGTCTTCCCCATGGTAGGAGACAAGTGATGATTACAATGACATGGAGAATGAAAGTAACAACAGAAATGTGATAAACTAGGGCAGGTATATAAGAAAGGAAAACTGGAAACACTCCCTGAAAAGAAATATAAATAAATAAAGCAATAAGTCATGTTCTATTATGAACACAGACAAGCTGAACACAAATTGTAACAGGGCATAACCTTTGGCTCTCAAATGGGAATCCTGTGTCTCAGATCTTTCCTTTCAATGGTGGGCTGGCTGGTTACCTTTGGTTTGTCTGTGTTTTGGTAATGATTGCTGCCAGGGGTGACTACTGTTCTCGGACAACAAGAAGCATAAACAAGGCCAAAGTCCCCTTTAAGTTTAAACTGAAAAATTTACAATATAGTTTTCAAATGAAAGTGCTTTTGACGCTTGTCTATTTGTTGTGGGAGAGGGTACAAAGAGGTTAAACAAAACCCAGCAACAAACAAAAACATACATCATGTGTTGACTATATCCAATTATAAAATGCAAAACTCTTGTTTTTTCTCAATAGTTAACATATATATGCTTTTACATATATACATATTGTAATCTTCATGGCTCTGTCCCGGCCTCCCCTGTACACTGTGCCTCTTAACTAGTTTCCATTTTCCTTTATTTAGCCTGCTGAAGTTATTTCAAGTCATGCTGTTGCAACTAAGAACAGAGCATCCCCAGATCAGACGCAACGTTAATATGCTGAAAAGCATAAGGTTTTGCTCTTGGAGCATCAGGAAAGCACTTGAATCATCAACAGGGAAGCCCTGCAAAAGCTCTGCTTATGTGTTACTGGCTTTTCTTCCGGGGCTGTGGGCTCCCTGGCAAAGCAGCCAGCAACTTACTGCTCAGAGATGGCTGAGAAGGATAACCATGTGGTCTTCCCCCAACAAAACAAACAAAAAATATCCAAAATAACAACAAAAAACCCACAAAACCAAATTTAGAGATGCAGTGGGGTATTCTTTAAAAACAGCTTCTATTAGTCCTGTTTGATTTTATTTAATAAATCTGTTCTTTTCAAATGACTTATGATTGTCAAAATTTTACCCAGGGCCAAGTATACTGTGAAATCATTGAGTAACTTTTCTTAAAAAAAAAAAAAAAAAAAAAAAAAGACTAAAGCATTTTCATAACACTTGAAATGTGTAGGGCCTATCAGACTGCTTTCTAATAGGATTAATTTTCCTAAAGGATCTCCCTGTAACCATGACAAGTATTGCTCTTAAACAAAGAACAGGGTTGAGATTAGAAAGAATAACCTGTGATGAAAGATCAAGCAGGCTGGAGACAGGAGACCGTTTCCACTTGCTTTTGCCAGGAAAGAATGTAACTTGTTTGGGGCAGGGTCTCAGGACAAGGGAGGGGAGGGACTGCTGCTATTAACACTCTAGGATACTATTTACAGCTGCTTCTAAAATGGAGTCAGTTTCTACAACGCCTTCACTGTGGTCTGGGATGAACTTTTCCAGGCAGTTTTCCTGCGAAGCCATTGGAGAAAAGTTGGGGAAATCTAACTCAACAGTGCCGCTAACCACTGGGTCACTCTGGGACTGCCGCCCAGCCTTTTTGAGTTCCAAGATGTTCTTAAATGTGGTTTCTAAACTCTTTGTGAGCTGGATATCGGGCTGAGGCTCTCCTGATCCTTTCATGATGTCTGTGTGTAAAACTTCATTCTTTGGAGAATTCCTCAGAGTTTTTTCCTGGAAGGAATTGTTACACGTCATCTCCAAGTGTGAATCTACCAGGATACTTGAGAGTTTGCTCTCAGTACCATGATCTGGTCTGGATGAGGTTTTCCGGTGCCCGTCAGGGCTGGGAGAGGACTCACTGGCCTTCATAGGGTCTCTCTGGCTGGCCTTCTCTTCAGATGTGTTCCGGTATTGAACTAAGCCCACTTTGTCAAATTTCAGCGCTCTACTGAAGCATTCTGTTTTTTTAGAAATGTTTCCTTCTGCAGAGACTACAATGTGATTAGGCACTAGATGAAATTGGTCATGATTTGTTGGTTCTGTCACACCTGGTTTGGCTCGGTCCCTGCTTTGGGCCTTGGCTGTCTGATGTAGAGAGCTGGTTGTTTTACTGCCATGCTGGTCATTCCTGCCAAACTGTGTCTCGTGAGCAGCTTTATCAAGTTTGAGGGAACAACAGAAATCAGCCTGAAATCCCTCTGGAAATGGGAACAAAAAGAACATAAATGAGTGAATGAGAGTAAGTACCATACAATATTCCCTACATGGGTCAGATGCTGAGGGCAAGCCCAGCCCAGCCCACTAAATCAGCCTGATTCATGTACAGAAGTATGACTCTGAGAGGGCTTCCTATATAAGTAACCAAGACTGTGCAGCCAGAGCTTGAAGGTAGGCAGCTTAAACCTCTTCGAAGAGGTAGCTGTTTGATGGAAATGGGAAAACCCAATAGACCAGCAATTCTCAACCTGTGGGTCGCAACCCCTTTGGGGGGGGTCTCCTGCGTATCAGATATTTAGATTACAATTCATAACAGGGTCGGCTCCTATGGCTCAACAGGCTAAGGCGCCAGCCACGTACGCCTGAACTGGTGGGTTCGAATCTAGCCCGGGCCCGCCAAACAACAATGACAGCTGCAACCAAAAAATGGCCGGGTGTTGTGGTCCCAGCTGGTTGGGAGGCAGAGGCAGGAGACTCGCTTGAGCCCAGGAATTGGAGGTTGCTGTGAGCTGTGATGCCACGGCACTCTATCCAGGGTGACAGCTTGAGGTTCTGTCTCAAAAAAAAAAAAAAATACAATTCATAACAGTAGCAAAATTACAGTTATGAAGTAACAACAAAAATAATTTTGTGGTTGGGGTCACCACAACATGAAGAACTGTATTAAAGGGTTGTGGCATTACGAAGGTTCTAGGAAGGTTGAGAACCACTGCAATAGACAAAAAGCTTCAGTTAGCCCTGATCTCTAAGTGTTATTTAAAATTAGTTTTCTAGGCTCAGCGCCTGTGGCTCAACCGGCTAAGATGCCAGCCACGTACACCTGAGCTGGCGGGTTCAAATCCAGCCCTGGCCCACCAAACAACGACAATTGCAACCAAAAAATGGCCGGGCGTTGTGGCGGGTGCCTGTAGTCCCAGCTACTTAGGAGGCGGAGGCAAGAGACTCGCTTGAGCCCAGGAATTGGAGGTTGCTGTGAGCTGTGAGGCCACAGCACTCTACCCAGGGTGACAGCTTGAGACTCTGTCTCAAAAAAAATAAATAAAAAATAAATAAAATTAGTTTTCTAGCCAGGTGTGGTGGCTCGTGCCTGTAAATCCCAGCACTCACTCTGGGAGGCCGTATTGAGTGGACTGCTTGAGCTCAGGAGTTTGAGACTAGCCTGAGCAAGAGTGAGACCCTGTCTCTCCTAAAAACAGAAAAAATTAGATGGCAGGCACCTGTAGTCCCAGCTATTTGGGAAGAGACTGAGGCAAGAGGACTGCCTGAGTCCAGGTATTTGAAGTTGCAATGAGCTATGATGACCTTGCTGCACTCCACCCGAGGCAACAAAGTGAGAGACTCTGTCTCAAAAACAAAAAGAAATTAGTTTTCTATTAATGGATAGCTTAAAACAGTCTGAAAACAGAAATTAGGTGGCAGTATAAGCCTTTTTCTTCCTTGGTGCAAAGGGCCCTAAATGGGCTTTTGGGGGTCAAGGGGATGAACATAGCTACTTGTCTTTGGGTGATGGCACGTCAATCCCTGTAGACACACGTAAGAAACTTTTTTTTTGAGACAGAGCCTCAAGCTGTCACCCTGGATAGATTGCCGTGGCATCACAACTCACAGCAACCTCCAATTCCTGGGCTCAAGAGAGTCTCTTGCCCCCACCTCCCAAGAATCTGGGACTACAGGTGCCTGCCACAACGCCCGGCCATTTTTTTGGTTGCAGCCGTCATTGTTCAGCGGGCCCGGGCTGGATTCGAACCCCCTAGCTCAGGTGTACATGGCTGGTGCCTTAGCCCATTGAGCCACAGGCGCCGAGCCAACACATGTAATAAACTTGTGCTCACTTTGCCAAGACTACAAAATGAATGGTTAGCATGCATCCAAAGTAGTATCTGCTTGGAAGGACAATGGGTACAGAGCAACTGTGTCCAAGAGTGAGCAATGTAATACTAGGCTTGAAAAGCCAGAGGATGGCAACAGAAATGTCCATAAGGATTTAGGGCACTGAAGATACAGGTGGAAGAGACAGACTGCTGTTATACAAGAGCAGAAAAAAGGGTGAAGTCTGAAAGTAATGGAAGTGAAATAGGACTTTGATGACACCTATAAAACCACAAAGAACATGTATAGCATGAACATGAATTTGTTCACAAATCCCAAACTATGAGATCTTGAAATCTAAAAAGATGATTCCATCCGACTAACGCTGGCTGTGCAGCCACTATACTGAAGAGGATGCAGCATGGTCCCTGTCCTTGTGGTGCCCATGTTGAGGGGTTTGTGACAGAATAGGAACGTTTCTCCACAAGTCAACTCATCAAAAGGCAATAGGAGATTTCAAGTTCTAAGAAAAAGGAACAGAAATATATCCTACATTATCCTCTCATTTTCTTTCTTTTTTTAAAAAAAATGATGTGGTGCCCCACTGCTTTAGGCAGCTGGACTTGAACTCCTGGGCTTAAGAGATCCTACCAAGTAGCTGGGAGTACAGGTATGCACCACCATGCCCAACTCCCTACTTTATTCTCTTCCCTTTTCTTTCTTTCTTATTTTTTTTGTTGAGACAGAGTCTCACTCTGTTGCCCTGGATAGAGTGCTGTGGCATCACCACAGCTCACAGCAACCTCAAACTCTTGGGCTTGAGCAATCCTCTTGCCTCACACTCCTGAGTAGTTGGGACTATAGGGACCCACCACAGTGCCAGCTAGTTTTTTTATTTTTAGTTGAAATGGGGTCTCACTCTTGCTCAGGATGATCTTGAACTCCTGAGTTCAGGCAATTCACCCACTTGCATTCCAGGTATTACAGGCACGAGTCAACGCTCCTGCTTTTCTTCCCTTTCAGAAAGATTTAAAGATCATGCTTAGATATGTAGCATTTCTTTTAGACTTTCCTATAAGACTGAGTGTGACGATCATCTATTCTGCATGTAAACTTGAGCCACATCAAATACAATGCAGAACATTAAAGTATTAGAAAAGACATTGGGGGCAGCGCCTGTGGTTCATTGAGTAGGGCGCCAGCGCCATATACCGAAGGTGGCAGGTTCAAACCTGGCCTCGACCGAACTGCAAAACAGAAAAATAGCCGGGCGTTGTGGCGGGCGCCTGTAGTCCCAGCTACTCGGGAGGCTGAGGCAAGAGAATCGCCTAAGCCCAGGAGTTTGAGGTTGCTGTGAGCTGGGTCGCCATGGCACTTTCTGAG
>CAUYON010092943.1:0-19663 GCA_963573935.1 Arctocebus calabarensis
CTGAAGAGCCAGTGGGCTGGATGACAGGCAAGGAGGGGGACCTCCAACCCCCACGGGATGCTCCAATAGCCAAAAAAGGCCGGACAACTGCCGAGGAGACACCTGTGCCTTGGTGACTCCTTCAGTTTACACTTAGGACAAAATGTAGAACCCCGTTTCCTATGCCTAGGTCAATTTCATGTGAATTTCCTAGGCCTCAATTCCATGAATGGACTGTGTCTATTCATTGATACATTCATTCACTTTGCCCCAGCAGAAGGGACTGTGTTTGTTCATTGATACATTCATTCACCTTGCCTCTGGCAAAAGAGACTGTGTTCATTCGTTTTCTGGCCAAGGAACCTATTCACCTATATATACCCCGAGACTAAAAGCCTAAAGGGGGAGACGGGGAAAGACCAGGAGAGAAACAGAGAGAGCTTTTCTCTCCCCACTTGAGTTCTCTCTCTCTCTACCAGGAGCTTTAGTGTTTTCTGTATTCTTCTCTGTAAATAAATTCTTACCACTGGGGAAAAAAATAAATAAATAAATTGTGGTATATGTAAAAAAAAAAAAAGGAAGAAAAGAAAATCACAGCGAAGTCTGAAAACCACTAAAATGCAGTTGGTTCTGCCAACCTGAACTGTGAGTGAGAAGGGAAACGCCCAGGTTTGCAATCCAGGAAACTGTTTAGAAACTAAACAAGAACAAAATGTAAACTCTGAAATGTGAATTCTTCCTCTGATTGACAACAGATTCACCAACTGGGCATATTTAAGATTTCTAGATTGCATTCATTTTCTATTGCTATTGTGACAAATTGTCATCAAATTAGTGGCTTTAAAACAATACAAATGTCAAAAGTCTGCCATGGAACTCTCCAGGTTAAGATCAAGGCATAGACAGGGTGCACTGCATTCTGGAAGCTCTTGGGGGAGAATCCTTTGTTTTGCCTTTTCAAGATTCTAGAAGCTTCCTGCTTTCTGTGACTCATGGCCCCTTCCTCCTTCTTCAAAGCCAGCTTGAGTTGAGTTGAGTCCCTCTGCTACTGTTAATGATAATCCAGGATAAGCTCCCTATGTTAAAGTCAGCTGAGTGACAACCTTAATTCTATCTACACTCTCACGGCTCCTCTTAGCCACGTAACCTATCAATGCCACCAGTTCCAGCAAATATTAAGATTTCTTAAGTTCAACAGACATTCTGCACTTTGTGAAGGATAATAGTAAATGCACAAGGTTGGGTGTGAAATCCTGATTCATCTCTCTACCATCTTTGAGCTCTAGGGTAACATAGGGAACTGCCCTGGGACTCTACTGTGTTGATCATAAGATGGGGATGACGATGGCATTTACTTCTAGAAGTTGGTGTGATTACAGGACAGAGGATAGCAAGTTATCTAGGACAGTACCTGAAAAGCTGAGGATGTCTTTGGGGGCCCTATCATCCTCTCTACCACAGTAGAGACAGCTGTGCAGGCAGATTTTCTGAGAATAGTGGGGTTTCTCTTCCACGTACATGTCCAGAAGCTCACCATCTTCTCGTCCTCTGCCCCCATGTGCTCTTCCTCTTTGGCCTCTTCCTAGTTCATATTTCACCACACTTATGAACCACAAAAACCAAACATGTGACCTGAAATTTTTTTCCCAGTCTTTGCCCCAAAGAGTAACAGTTAGCGTTCAGAAGGGTCATAGAACAAGGCTAGGCCACACGAGGGATGTAACAAGGAGATGGGGGTTCTGGTATAAGGGAAACTGGATGAAAACCATGGCATTCCTGTTGAGAAGCAGAGGCAAGGCTGCCTGTGAGAGCGGGATGAGTCTAGATGGAGCAGGACAGACTCGGGGCTGCTGACATTAAGCCGAAGACCAAAGTCATGGATGTCCAACAAAGGAGACATGCTCCAGGAAGTGCCGACCTTCCCTAAAGCACTGCTGCAATTATCCCGTGAAGACATTTATGTAGCACAACAGGAAACAAATCCCTGCAGTAATCAATAAAAACAAACCCAATGCCGTAACTTAGCAGGGAGAAAGGCTTCCAGTTCTGCCTCGGCTCCTAGAGAGTGAACACGCACATCACTGAGTCCTGCGCCCAGCTCCGTGGTGACGCCACAGAGGGACACAAAGAGGAAAAGGGCTCCAGAGGAGAGAAATGTCCTCTGGCTCAGCGAATTTATAACTGTAAATACACTATGTAATGGGCAAATAATGGTGAGCTGCTTTTTAAAAAGCCGACGGAGTTGGGAAGAGGGTGGTGGGGGGAACGGGGCTCCCAGTGTCCTGGGGAGTGGGCAGTGAGGGGTGAGCAGAGATAGTGAAGAAGGGAGAGGCTCTGGGCTGGGCTCTGCCACTTCCCAGCTCTGTGACTCAGGGCAAGCCCCTCGTCCCCAGTGCCTCCGTTTCCTTGTCTGTAGAAAGGCAGTGATGGCAGAGCTGTCAGGTGACACCTGTGAGGCAGCCCCCAGCGCAGTGCTGGGAACATGGGAAGCACACTGCACACTGGCTCCTGTGCTACAGCAGCGACTGTCAGCACTCTAAGGCTTTGTGGCAATAGCAAGAGAAAGGCTGGGCCTCCAGGGGCCGGCCAGAAAGGGAGGAGGGGAGAGGCCGCAAACCCACACAGAAGCCATGCTGAGACCCAAGACCCAGAGCCTCTGCTAAACAAACAGCTTGGGGTCACATTACCAAGGGGTCCTACAGGCTGCTTAAAAATCCCCTACAGAGTGCCCATATGAGTGGGATCAAAAGAGAGCTAACAGGCCGTTTGCAGCTTGCACAGAAATATTCTAGAATGTGTTGTTTTCTAGAAAAGGTCACCCAGGACCTTCACATCCTCAGCCCAACCCTCAGGTCTTCCTCTCACTATTGTCCCCCATTTCCCCCCTCTCTACCACCAGTCTGTCCCCGTCCCCATCCCCCGTCTGTCCCAAATGCTTTGGGTCCCTTATCCTCATCCTCCAGCCTCTGCCCCAGCCTGTGACACTGTGCTATAATAGGAAATATATAATTGGTCTTTGTCTCTGGTTCCTGGCACAGAGCTTCTAAAACCACTGGAATTTCCTGAGGACTGTCTTTTGTGATTCAGAAGAAGTTCCTTCCAACCATGCCAGGTTTATCTAACCCTATGATTAAAGGGTTGGAATTTTTAGCCACCACCCACCGCAGCCCCAACCAGTAGTGAAGGGAGAAGGGCTGGAGATCGACTCTAATCACCAACGTCCAATAATTTAATCAATTTTACCTACATAATGTAACCTCCATAAATACCCTAAAGGACAGGGGTTCTGAGAGTTTCTGGCTTGGTGAACACATCCCGGTGCTGGGACAGCAGTGACATGCCCAGAGGGGGCTGGGAGCAGAGCAGAAGACCACCCTCCCCGCTTGCCCTGTGCACCTCTTCATCTGGCTGTTCATTTGCATTCTTTATAATAAACCATTAAACACAACGTGCTTTCCTGAGTGCTGTGAGTCATTATAACAAATTGTCAAACCTGAGGGGGTGGCTGCAGGAACCCCGATTTGTAGGGAGGTGGGACAGGCACCCACAACTTGCAATGGGCATCTTGTGGGCCCGAGCCCTCACCCTGGGCGTCTGCTCTAAGTCTAGGCAGTGGGAGAATTAAATCGTCGGACAGCCAGTGGTGTCTGTCTTAAGAGTTGTAGACTTAATTGGTATGGGGCCAACGGGGAAGCCCACACGTTCGGTGTCAGACATAAGCACAAAGAAGTTTTCCGCTGTCCACCTTCTGCTCGCTGGTGACTCTCTCACAGGGTTCACAGCCAAGCTGTGTCCTCAGCTGACCCCTCTCTGCCTTTCTCCAGGAGCGGAGCCGCTCTCGGATCCCGGTACCCTGAGCCCCAACCACGGGGAGCTGGAATGAAGGATGATGAGCAGTTCTTAAAATCTTATTCTGAAGGCAAAAGGGAGGCTGATGACCTAAAATTTCACTGAAAAGGAAACATTTCATCAAAAGAATGAAAGCTCCTTTAAATCATTAGACCCAGAGGGACATTTAGAACTGTGGCAGCAGTCACGTCTCACTCCCCTTTGAGCTAAAGAATCACCCTTTGAAGCTACTTGCTATGTGAACTCTTCCCAAACTTCCACTGAACAGCCACAGAATCCCATATCCTGGACCCTACAACCCTTACCCTGGAGTTCAACGGCACAGAGCTCAGCACCAATCAATATTATTTCTATAAACTGGTAAGAATTCCTTTCAAAAAACCTTAGTTATCGATTGCCCATTCTCCTGATTTGTACTTTTTTCCTTTAAAAGTTTGAGCTTCTATTCTTTGGAGCGTTCCCCAAGGCCACTTAGACGTGTGCCCAGGCTCCAGTCCTCAACCTCAGCCCAAATAAACTCTCTCTCACTTTTGCCTCAGCTTCTTCATTTTAGTTCAACATGCTGTTAAAAACATTTCATCTAACTGTTTAAAATAAACACCTTACTTGTAAATTTCGTCATTTCTTTGAATTTGTTATTTGGCAAATAGACCGAATAGTGAATTGTCTATAGGAAATTGGTTTGTGGAAAATTGACCAATACCTGGAACTCAGGCTCCAGATTTCTAGTCCAATTCACCTTCTTCTAAACAATATATCTCAAGATTTGGTTGTAAACTAAGTGTGTGTCTCA
This sequence comes from Arctocebus calabarensis, assembly GCA_963573935.1. Lineage (NCBI taxonomy): Eukaryota > Metazoa > Chordata > Mammalia > Primates > Lorisidae > Arctocebus > Arctocebus calabarensis. The sequence continues at coordinate 4,622 of CAUYON010092943.1, forward strand.
TAGTATGGTTAAATTTAGTTCCTTTTCCCTCTGTGTTTGGCAACATTTTTTTTCAAACTTGCTTTCTTTTTAAAAATGCAGTGTATTTAAAATGTTAATGGCCTCATTTTAATTTGCAAGTATTCTTGTTAATGATAAAATCTACCTAATGTGAATTAAAACTAAAAGCCTGTCAGGGTAATTCACAAACATTTAAAAAAAAAAAACTCTGTAGCAATTCTATGAGGATTCTCTGTTAATATTCTTAAGGACTTTCAATGGATGGACTAAGTAGGACTTGGTATTAACAGAAATAGCAAACAAATTAAAATTGGACTCTTGGTAACAATTGGTGAAAATGAATATTCAAACCCTTCAGCATGAAATGGAATCAAGTTGTCCGGATGCCTCCTGCACATTTAAGGAGAACATTTTTATTGAATAATCGTTGTGCTAAGTATAGCTTAAGAGGAATACGGAGTCACCTGACTTCACAGTATTTCTTTCATGAATGCACAAGAGAACAACATCAATCAAATTTAAAATAATGCAATCCTCATTTGGCACTGATGTTAGCAGCAATCTCTATTTGTGGCGTACAGCAAATTTTCATGTGAGCAAAGTAATTTACAAGAAATGTGCATTTTATTATAATTCCAGCCTACGAGACATCTTAAAATCCATTTGCAGGCCTTTGAGACCATCCCTATGATCCATGAGAAGTGTCTAAATGATCCCCCATTTCCACAGTGGATTACAACTTCAAGTGCCCATGGCTGTAAGGATAAATCCCTCTTCAGGTTTAATCTTTTGGAGAATTCAGTTTATATTAAAAGAAAAACACTTTGCAATGGATTTATATATTAAAAAGTGGGGATTTCAAGTGAAGCTTTAATACATGATCCTGTTTAATCTTCGCAACAATCTTTGGCAGTAGGTGCTATATAATCTCCAATCAGGAATGAGGCACCTACAGCTCAGAGAGGAAAAGCAACGTTTCCAAGTTCACGCAGCTAAAAGCCAAGGTGACAGGCATTCAACTCATCTCCTGGCTAAGCCAATAACCAGTAAGTTAACAAACATGCATTGTTTAACATATACAGAGACTTTTCTCAACTGGAATTTCTGTAAATTCCAAAGGCTGATGGCCAATGATTTGACACGTCATCTCACCCCAGAACATTCCAAAAAATTTCTTCACATTTCTCCCTGCCCTAGACCATTCCATTCACCCCTTGGTGCCACATTAATCTCTAGGAAATGAACACGCCACACCCCTGCTTAAAACCCCTTAAGTAAACCCCCAATCTTAAGAATAAAGTTTAGTTTACCCAACAGAACACAAAAAGTCCTTTGCAATTATCCTTCAGCTTCCTACCCTTCATGCTCCTAAACCCCTCAGAGTTCTGTTTCCTCTACCTGAGATGATCTTCCTCTTCTGAATGTGGGCACATCGTCCAATGCCAATTCATAACCCACTTTATTCCTGATATGCTGGAACAGGGATCAACAAACTATATACAACCTATACACCACATTCCAAGTCTGACCCGATACCTACTTTCGTGAATAAATGTCTATTGGAACACAGCCACCCTGATCTGGTTACGTTTTGACCATGGCTGCTTTGCATGACAAGAACAGAACTGGATAGTTGCAACCGAGACTAGATAGCCTGCAAACCTGAAATTAATCATAGTCTAGATCTTTATAGAAAAAGTTCACTGTTCCCTGTCCTGAAAGTAGTCTACAACAAACTATATGTGTAAAGCAGATATGTGGCTCCTTACAAAGGTTTTGAGATACAAAAAAATCAAGAGACATAAAATCTGCAAGGATAGAAATAAATGAAGCCCTCCTAGCAACACCGATAAGCTGAGCAAGTTGAAATTTGCATGGGTGAATCAGAAAGGATGCTGTCACTGTGTTTCTTGGAAGTGAAATAAGAGTCTGTCTCCAAACTTTCACAATGACCCACATGAAGAAAGATATTCTGATAAGGGCTGGAGTGGGAGCAAGGGTCCTGTGCCATCATCTCCCACTCTTATCCTTTCGAAAGAGGCTCTTGGAGATGTCACAGAGGCGTCACAGAGGCAAGTGGAAAGGCTACAGTGATCTAACTATTCTCTATGGTCCCTTCCGCAGTACGTGATCCATGATTCTGTGTCTAAGGCATCGGGTAAACTTCCCAGATTTAGAACCAACCCAAATCAAATTCTATCTTTTAGAATTCTTTGTCATCACCAAACCACAACTGAGACTAACTGAAATAGAAAAAAAAAAATGTTAGCAGACATTTTCCCCACCTATCCGCAGGACAGCCTAATGTATACCTCTGGTTTCTAGAAAGAACTGGCACTTTCTGTGATCTACCTTGGGCATTTTAAAACACAAAAAAACAGAGTGCCAGCTTCTGGGAGATGTACCGCACGAGGGACTGTCACTCTGGTGACAGAGCACTTCTGGGAATGGTATTGCTTCAAAGGGCATCAGGCCGGTAATGACATTGGGAGTTATCTGGTACCAGAGCAGGGAGTATTTTGAATGGCTCACCAGTGCACTGGGGCTGCATCAAAGGGTATTTAGGTCTCTAGGCAGGAGGCTTCCAAGAAAGACAGCTGGTCAGAGGTCCTCGGCGTTCAGTAATCTGAGCAAGGGCTTTGGCATTTTGACAGTCTTCCCTCTGACACTTTTCTGTGTGCCAGTGACAAGTTCTCTGAACTCTCTGGGGCCTGATTTTTCTTATCTATAAAATGATTAGGTTGTACTGGATAATGAATGAGCACTTAACGTGTGTCAGGCACTGTGCTAGGGACTTTGCCATTAGTAACTCAATTAATGCTCACAAACTACCTAGAATCTCCATTTTATGAAAAATGCAGGATACCTACTCTCAGAGAGGTTAATTAATTTACCCCAAATCACATGGGTTATCAATAGGACAGCACAGCTTTTAACTAGCTATAGAAATAGTCTTTAAAATAGGTAAAGTAAGGCTTTTTTTTTTTTAAAGTCTCACTCTTGTCACCCTAGGTAGAGTGCTGTGACATCACAGCTCCCAGCAACCTCAAAATTTGGGGCTTAAGAAATCCTCTTGCCTCAGCCTCCCATGTAGTTGAGACTACAGATGCTCACCCCAGTGCTTGGCTGTTTTGTTGTTTTGTTGTTTTTTGTTTTCTATATTGGTAGAGACAGGGTCTCACTCTTGCTCAGGCTGGTCTTGAACTCCTGAGGTCAGGCAATCAACCTGCCCCCGCCTCCCAGAGTGCTAGGATTACAGATGAGAGCTGCCACACCTGGCCTAAAGTATGACTCTTAAGCCAAACAGCTTCTATGCTCCAATCCTGGTTTTGCCACAGATAGAGTATGATATTAGTGAATTTATTTAAATACTTTAACTTCAGATTCTTTATTTACAAAGTGGGGGTGACGGCATTGCCTCTGCCTCCCTCGCAAATTTGTTCAGGTTGTTAGATTAGACAATTTTTGTAAAGCAAGCTGGTACATTCTGAGTCATAATTAATGGTGGCTATTATTGTCATATGGTTAATCCAAAACCCATATTATTAGGCACTCTATAAAAATTGGACTTTTTCCTACCCCTCTCTGATAGGATTCCTTTTTTTATTTTTTACTTATGAACCATTTATACTTCGTTTGTTTGTTTGAGACAGAGTCTCACTTTGTCACCCTTGGTAGAATGGCATGGTGTCACAGCTCACAGCAACTTCAAACTCTCGAGCTTAAGTGGTTCTCTTGCCTCGGCCTCTCAAGTAGCTGGGACATCAGGCGCCCGCCACAACGCCTGGCTATTTTGTTGTTGTTGTTGTAGTTGTCATTGTTGTTTAGCAGGCCCAGGCAGGGTTCGAACCCACCAGCCCTGGTGTATGTGGCCAGTGCACTAACCACGGAGCATGGGTGCCAAGCCAGAACCATTTATACATTTTTATTTATTTATTCATTCATTTATTTATTTTATTAAATCATAACTGTGTACATTCATAGAGTACAGTGTGCTGATTTGATATACAATGTGGAATGTATACATAAAACTGATTAATATAACCATCACTTCACTTATTTTTTGTGGTTAGACATTTATACTCTACTCTTAATAGATTTGAAATGTACCGTTGCATTGTGTACAATAGGTAAGGTCCACCAAATGCCCTCCCTCCTCCCACCCTCTTTCTTCCTCCTCCCCTCCCCTCACTTTCCTCTTCCCTTCTTCTTTCTGGACTATAATTGTGTTTTATCATTCATGTAAATGTGTAGGTGATTTTATATTGTTTTCATAATAATATTGAGTACATTGAATACTTTTGTTTTTTCCATTCTTTCCACATCTTTTCTTAGGTTATAATATTTCTTAGGTTATATTTACTAAGAATATGTTCCAGCTCCATCCAGGTAAACATAAAAGATGTAAAGTCTCTATCCTTCTCCATTCTTTTTATTGGCTGCATAGTATTCCTTGGTATATGTACCACAACTTGTTAATCATTCATGGGTTGATGGGCATTGGGGTTGCTTCCTTGACTTGGCAATTATGAATTGGGCTGCAGTAAACATTCTGGTGCAAATGTTTTTGTTGTAAAATGATGTTTGATCATCTGGGTAGATACCTGGTAGAGGAATTACAGGATCAAGCAGTAGTTCTACTTTTAGTTCCTTGAGACTTCTACAAACTTCTTTCCAAAAAAAGCCATATTTGTTTTCAATGCCACCGGCAGTACAGGTGTTCCCTTCTCTCCACATCCATGCCAACATCTGTACTTTTGGGATTTTGTGATGTGGATTAATCTTACTGGAGTTGGATGATATCTCCTTCAAAATAGGAGAAGATTTTTGCAGGATATATTTCCAACAAAGGTCTGATAACTAGAATACACAGAGAGCTCAAACTAATCAATAAGAAAACAATAAATAACCCCATTTCATTGTGGGCGAGACTTGAACAGAAACTTTTCTGAAGATGATAGCAAATGGCCAACAAACACATGAAAAAGTGCTCAACCTCTTTAATCATTAAAGAAAAGCAAATATGATAGGATTCTTATTGATGTCATTAATGACCCATGTCAGACCAAAGCTAATGGTCCACTCTTTTGTCTTCACCCCACTGCTCAATCTCTCAGCAGCATTTGACATTGCCAAGTGCCTCTTCCTGAAATGTTTTCACTCTCACCTCTCCCTTTGCTAATTTCTCCTCCTTCCCCAGACTCCTAAAACTGGGAGACCCCCATGTCCTACTCCCATGAATTTCTCTTCCCCATCAATACTCTTTTCTTAGATTATAATGTTTAGTCCTTCAGTTTCCAATGAGCTGACAACTCCTACATTTCTTACCCCACCCAGCCCCTGCCTCTGCGCTCCAGATGTCCTAAAGTAGAAACTAGGATGCCGCAACGGTTTCTCAAATGTGACATGCCCCAATCAGAACTACTAGTGTCATCTCTACTCGAACTGTGGTCTTCTTTCCAACACATGTCATTTACCCAGTTACTCAGGCCACAAACCTAGGTGTCACCTCCTATTTCCTCTCCTCGTCTCACACCCCATTTCAAATTCATTGGTAGGTTCTTTCTGCCGTACTTCTAAAATTTTATATGAACTCTGTAATCTTTCACCATGCTCACTGTCACAAGTTTAATCCAAGTCACTGTCCCCTACTGTCTGGATGACACCAGCAGCCTATGTCTAAGCCTGTTATTCCTGCTTTTAAGCATTTGACTATAATTTACTTTGTTTCTCAAAAGTTTGTTGGATTTTAATCCTAAATTTCTCTAAGTACAGTGGTCAAGAGCTCTTGACTCAAAGAGTCAATCTGACACTTTCTTTTCCTATATTAGAAATAGAACAAGTCATGAATGGAGTGAATTTAGCCTTTTTTTTTTTTTTTAATGAACTGGAGGAGAATTAGAGCCCAGCTGCTCTTACCTCTACCTGCTCCTCACTCTCCTTCCGCTACCTGATATTAATCAACCAAGTTATATGCTAGATATTTCTAGATTTGTCAGCATTTGTCTGGTCGTAAATAATGTGGTCATCACGAGTGACTATGCTGGATGCTTTGGCCCAGGAAAAATGAATGAAATGAAATCAAGCAAAGCCTGAGCCAGGACAAAGAAAGAGACACAGTGGCAACATAGGTCAATAAAACACCATGTCCAAAAAGGCATGGCAAACGTAATTCTAGTCAGACTATATGAACATAAAGGCCTGGAGTTCTTTCAGAAAGGTTTGGGAGCACAGCCAGGGGTAGTGATTCTCTGTCTTGTTACTCATCCAACAGGTATTTTTAGGATCTACTATGGTTCTTTTGAAATGGAAGCATTTCCAAATCTCTATTTCAAACAACAGTTTGCATATTACAGAATTAAGCCATGTCAGGCCAAAAGAAGACTAATCTTCAAAGCTCACCTATGATCTCATTTTGAGGCCTCAAAACCCTAGCTGGTTCATAAAGTTAGTCTATGAGTGATTTTTTTAAACACCTTTCAATAAAAAGCATAGCCAAACCTATACAATGACTGCTGCAAAAGCTGACCCCCCCCTAAATTTTCTTGCTTTTCAATCTACAGATGCAATGCAATGCCATTAAAATACCAATGTCATACTTTGCAGATCTGGAAAAAACAGTTCTATTTTTTGTATGGAACAAGAAAAAATGAATAACCAAGACAATTCTAGAAAATAAGAACAAATCTGGAGGCATCACTTTACCAGACTTCAGGCTACACTACAAGTCTATAGTGATCAAAACAGCACAGTATTGGCATAGAAATAGAGACATAGACCTATGGAACAGAACAGAGAATATAGAGATGAAACCAATCTCATATTGCCATCTGATCTTTGACAAAGCAAACAAAAGCATACACTGGGGAAAAACAATCTCTATTTAATAAAGAGTTCTGGGAGAACTGGTTACCCACATGTAAAAGGCTGAATGAAATAAGACTCACCCCTCTCACTGCTCACAAAAATTAGCCCATTATGGATAAAAGATTGAAACCTAAGATGAAAAATTATAAAAATCCTGGAAGAAAATGTGGGGAAAACTCTTAATGATATTGGCCTTAGGAAAGAATTTATAAAGAAGACCCCAAAGGCAACTGCAGCAACAACAAAAATAATAAATGGGACCTGATCAAGTTTAAAAGTTTCTGCACAGCTAAGGACATAATCAATAAGGCAAAGAAAGAACTTATAGAATAGGAGATGACATTTGTATGCTACACATCCAACAAAGGGCTAATAACCAAAATATACAAAGAACTCAAGCAAATCAATAAGAAAAGAACAACCCCATTAAAAACTAGGCAAGAAATATGAACAGAAACATTTCTCAGGAGGACAGATTAAGGGCCAACAAACACATGAATAAATGCTCATCATCCTAATTATTAGTGAAATGCAAATCAAAACCATTTTGAGATATCAGCTATCCCAGTGAGAATGGCTGACATTGTAAGTTCCCGGAGAAACAGATGCCGGCGGCATAGGTGCAGAGAGAAAGGAAAATTCATACATTTTTGGTGAGACTGCAAACTAGTGCAACCTCTATGAAAAGAAGTATGGAGAATCCTCAAAGAACTAAAAATAGACCTATCATTTGATCCTGCAATTTCATTACTAGTATTTACCCAAAAGAAAAAAAAAGATATTTTATTATAAAGACATTTGCACTTGAATGTTTATAGCAGCACAATTCACAATCGCAAAGATGTGGAAACAACCCAAGTACCTTTCAACTCATGAATGGATTAATAAATTGTAGGATATGTATACCATATAATACTATTCAGCCAATAAAATGGAGATTTTCTATCAACCTAGTTGGAACAAGAGACCATTCTCCTAAGCAAAGTATCATAAGAATGGAAAACAAGCATCACACGTACTCAGTACAAAATTGGAACTAATAGATTAACACCTCCATGCTCCCACGAGGGGAAAAACTCAATGAAATTCAAGGAGAGGGAGGGAGAAAGGGGTTGGGCAAATTCCCCCCCAAAGGTTACATTGCACAGGTGTATGACACACTACCTGGGTAAAAAACACAAGTACAACTTGGACTTTAACCTTACAAAAAAAAATCTATGTAAACTAATCACATGTATCCCATATTAATCTATAGTTTTAAAAGAAAATTTTTGCTTTGTTTGAAATTATATCAATTCAGTTATACATTGGAATCCCTTCATCTATTTTAGAAAGCAACAAAAATTAAAAGGCATATCTTTATGTTAAAGCATAATTTTCAAATTATTGTGTGCTGACTCACACAAAGATAAAATGCACATTTCTCAAAGATTTTATTCTACTCATTAATTGCTGAGGGCACCAGTAAGATGTTTAGACTGGTTAAAAGAGCACTTAAGGATCCAGGTCTTTATAGGCAACTTAAGAGCTGTTAGGATAAAATTTCTGATTTTATATCCTAACTAGGTATAAAATACTTTACTTGTTTTTCCAACAGGGCAAAAAAGCTAACTTTGGAGTTACCTATTTCAATGTCAGATATTATTTACCTCTCTACTGGACAAAAATATATAACATTTTCAATTAAACCCCAACAATAAAAGAAATCTATACAATTTAACATGTAATAAATCTGAAAGCTTTAATCATTATTAAACAGTAAATTGAACCAGATAAATTCCTCTAACCTTGGGCGGGCCTGTGCATGTATAAAATAAAAGGCATGGCATCCCCTTTTTGTCTTGTTTCAAAATTTTGTATACTTCAGAAGTCTTTCTACCACCTTCCTTATATCATAAATAATCTCATAAAAGCCTGATGTCAATATATTTGGCTTCATTGTATAAATATGTATTAAAAAGTGTTTATTAATCATGTATGCCTTCTTAAATTTACTCTGCATATCTCTAGCCCTATAGTATTCTATAACTTCCATGTAAAATTTTTCACAAAGAATTTTGGATTAGATTTTTGAAAGCTTAGATTATTTGCCTTCTACTCTAAGCCTAGGAAACCAAATAAAGGATGCTCTCCACTGGATTTTTACATAGTGGTAAATTCCCATCTTCTTGAAAATCTACAAAAATCTCTCTGACTTAGCAGGAGGTGGGACTCTTTAATAACTGTGACATTGGTACTCCATAAGCTAGTTGGGAGGAATTCGTAGGCGTTGGCTCTACATTGAAGGTTAGTAATTGTATTAATCAGGGATCACCAGAAAAATAGAACCAATAGGAATTAGATAGATGATAATAAAAAATATATTATGAGGAAATGGCTCATATGATTAAGGAGGCTGAAAAGACTCTGCAATCTGCCATAAGCAAGCTGGAAACAAAAAAGCAAACAAACAAAAAACCTCTGGTGGTATAATTCAATCTGATCCCAAAGACTTGAGAACCAGGGAAGCTGGCGGAATAAATACCAGCCTATGGGTGGAAGATCTATGTCCCAGCTCCTGCAGGCAATCAAGAACAAAAAGAGCCAATTCCACCTTCTTCCACCCACTTGTTCTCTTTTGGCCCTAAAAGAAAGGGATAAAGCCCTCTCACAGTAAGGGAGGCCATCTAATTTACTGAGTCCACAGATGCAAATGCTTGTCTATTTCCAAAACACATTCACAGACACATTCAGAAGTAATGTTTCATCTGGGCACCCCACTGGACAAAAAATAGCAGTCAAGTTGATACATAAAATGAACCTCTACAGGTTCAGTGCCTGTAGCTCAGCAGCTAGGGCACCAGCCACATACACCAGAGCTGGCGGGTTTAAGTCCATTCGGGGCCTGCCAAACAACAATGACAAGTACAACCCCAAAATAGCCAGCATGTGGCAGGCATCTGTAGTCCCAGCTATTTGGGAGGCTGAGGCAAGAGAATCACTTAAGCTCAAGAGTTGGAGGTTGATATGAGCTGTGACACTTTGGCACTCTACTCAGGGCAACAACTTGAGATTCTGTCTCAAAAAAAGAAAAAAAATGAACCTGTACAGTAATTTTTCTTAATAGTGAGGTTGTCATACCTCACTATTAAGAAAATGAGAAACCTTCTCAAATATAACACTTCAGGTATGTCCTTGGTTGCCCAATTTATTTGTCCAATTATATTTTGGTTAAAAAAAAAGAGAGAGAGAGAATAGATTCTTATGAACCCACGCAAAAACTATATTGCTATAAAAAGATAGAGACTCAGTAAAAGTGTTAATTTCTGAAGTTCAGGGGATCAAATGAGAATCAGATACTGTTAAAAGTTTTGCCTCAGTTTAAAATCATTGTCTGCTAGATAGAGGGATATAGAAGAAGAAAAGGAAAAGGCCTTTCATAATTTCTAATATGTCCACAAAAAATATACAACATTTTAAAACATCAACAATATTCCAAACAAATAACCAAAATTAAATTTTCCTTATCAGTCTATTCAGCCCCACATGATTAATCCTCATTCTGCTCAGTTTGGGTGAGTAGTCTGCTTTCCTGCAGTTGACTGAAAAGAATTTTGAAAATTTTGACTCTGTCTACTGACACAATTTGGAAGTGAAGCCATGTCAGCTCAGAAGCTTAGACTCAAGAATCTATTCTTAGACATATCAATAGTTTAGAGTACTTGGTAAAATCAACTGAACAACCACAAGTTTCATTCATTTGAAAAAAAAAAAAAAAAGGAGCTGTAGTTTTCATAAAGGCTTACAGCCTGCTTCCTGCATGCTGGGATGCACAGCCTTGCAGACTCCAGGAGCAAGCACTCCGAGGGAGGGGTGAAGAGAACAGGAGTTGGTGCTAAGGTGGGACAGCCAAACATACGTATTAGGCTATAGGATAAATTACGGATATTTATGAAAGGAAAAACACACAACTGAGCAATTGAGCTTCATTCCTTTTCATGGGCCACATGTTCAAAACATGGAGATGGAAACCTGATCTGAGACTGGAGTTTGGGGCCCTCTGATGTCAAAAGATGACGCAGAAGACATGAGGTCCTTTGTGTGCAGCCCCTGCAGACTGGCCAGAAACTCTCCATGGCTGGTGGTCTCTTATCAGGAAGGAATGCTGGTCCGTTATGGTTTAAACCCCCAAAGTGAGGGGCAGCTTTGGGCTGTTGGTTGAAATTGGTGGCAGAACAAGTCTTTCCAAACCTAATGGCGGTTGGCTAGGGAGGGAATGTAAGGAGGTTTGTCCAATCTCCTGTCCCATCATGGCCAGAAACTCAGTTTTTGAGGTGTTCTCTGGAGTACCCTTGGCCAGGAGGGGTTCATTCAGTCAGTTTATTTTTATTCTCAGTACTGGTAGGGTATAGGAAACTGTTGTCCAGAAGACCACCCAGATGGCTAAATAGTACAAAAGGGGCTTTATTTAAAACATAAATTTGCAAGCCAGGAAAAAGGTCTCCAGTGTGGACCAAAGGGAAGGATAGGTTGAGTTTTATGCCTCATTCCTCATGGGGGCCAATCCTGTACATATTCAGCAGGTTTGGGGGGAAAGCTCTGCATATTTATAAGGGCAGCTGAGTGCATACAGATTGAGTAAACATGTACATAACATATATCCCTTGTTCACTTCCGGGGCAGAGTTTTAGCATTAAAATGAAAAGGAATTTGGCTCTTTACCTCAAAATGCTAAACTATAAGGCATGCAGATGGTTTGTATACAGCCTCTGTAAGCTGGCTGAAACTGGCTGCAGGTCTGCAATGGCTTATCAGAAGAGAATGTCTACAAGGCTGGTCCTCTGCTGGGTTGTAAATCAGTTGATAGCTCCTATTGTTAGGGAATTTAGCTGTAGGAATTTAGAACTTTGCCTTGCTAGCTAGGCCCTGAACCCTTGACCCAGTAGGTAATTTGCTTTCCCTAACCTTAAGGCTATCTTAGTTGATAAAGGGGTATCTATTTAGGCCTCTCAGATGGCAAAATGCTACCCCAAAATATGGCACTTTGGCATAATGAATATTTTAAGCTGAAGGAAATTGAGAAAACCACAGAAGCAGAAAGGTCTTTCTGATCTTCTCTTTCTCTGACCCTTCTCCCACCTTCCTCCCCTGTAGCCATAAAAAGAATTCTTGAACCTGTCTTTCCTGAAAGTAGGTCCTAAGACTTATTCCAGGGGAGGCCTACCCTATACCTAGGGATGAGGACTATCAGACAGAAACACAGAAAAGAATCTGAACAAACAGGCCTTGCTAAGTTCCCTCCGCCAAGTTTATTATCATTAGAGCATATGCCTTTTTTGATCCAATCAGGTTTCTCCATAATTACCTACTTCTTTCATCAGAATTAGCATAAAAATATAGTTTTCCCTGGGTCTCCAGGTCTTTGTTTCTGAAGGCTCCCATGTCACATGTGAAGTAAATTAAGTTAATTTGTTATGCTTCTCTCTTATTAATCTGTCTTTTGTTATAGGAGTGTCAGCCATGAACCTTGAAATGGATGAGAAAAAGATATTGCTTTTTCTCCCCTCCGAGGCTGACCCTCCTGTTGATAACAAATTCTAGCCTGCGGAACCTTCAGGCAAGCATCAGAAGAAAGCAGAAACCTATTTATTATGAAACTGAATGACTGTGTCTCATTTATTAGAATAATCAATAATATCAGAAGGTTGAAGAAAATTTGATATTGGTGTAAAGTGCATAACTATTTCATCAAGGTTTGATCACTGTTTTCCCCCAAGGATAAAAACCTAATACGAATGGTGAAGGTAGTAACTAATCTCCAGGGCATTCCTATAAAGTGTATGATTTCTGAAATATTTAAATTAATAACATTTGAACTAAAGAAACCTAACCTAGGAAAGGCTGAACATTTCTTTTGATTTCACAATTTTTCCCATGCAGCTCTTATAATAATGTTGCATTAATTTAGCAATATTGAGAAAACAAAAAGAAAAACCTATTTATTTCTAGCATTTGCAAAATAACAAATCTTCCTGACATTGAGGAGGCCTCTTGACAATCCAAAATACTGTTTTAGATATTAAGAAAAAGATCCTGAAAATGTTATTTTTCTCAATGTAGGATCTGATGTTTGGGCAAAACCAAAATTTATCAAAAGTAACTTTCATTGGAAGATCGAATTCAATTCTAGATACACTACTGTGTTGATTTTATTTACCCAGGCTTTGTGTCAAAGAGAATTAAAGAGAGAAGATTCGAAAAGACTCAAAAACAAAAGAAGTTATCAAAAGAGGTTTGACTAATGATTAAGATAGGATTGTGGGTGCCTGAGGGGAACAACTTGGTTAGTATTTAATAGAAGTGACAATAAAATATCATACAATGTTTTAAATAATCAAAGATATGACGAAGCAAACACAAAGGCCAATAACTTATTTTAGTGAGTCACAGACTCTCTACTTTGGGCAGTAAGAGCAGCAAACACAATTTTTTTTGTTTTTTTTTTTTTGAGACAGTGTCTCACTCTGTCACCTAGGCTAGAGTGCCGCAGCATCAGCCTACTCACAGTAACCTCAAACTCCTCCAACCTCAAGGGGTCCTCCTGCCTCAGCCTCCCAAGTAGCTGGGACTACAGGTACCCGCCATAATGTCCAGCTAATTTTTTCTATTTTTTATAGAGAAGGGGCCTCACTCTTGGTCAGGTCTCAAACTCCTGAGCTCAAGGGATCTCTCTGCCTCCCAGAGTGCTAGGATAACAAGTGTGAGCCACTTCACCCAGCCCACAATTTATCATTTTAACAGAGAGCAAGCCAAATTTAAGTTATGAGTTAAAATAGTAGCTAACAGAAAAGGTTTCATGAATTTTCTTTTCTTTTCTTTTTTATATAATCCTGTGAATAAGTCTATTAAAACTGAGCAAACTTTTCCCAACTTTAACACATTTTATATCTTCTTTTCAGACACTAGTATTATGAACCAAAACAAATAAAATTCATTTCCTTCCTACCTTCTTACATACTCTTATATTCTGGAACAAACTAACATTTCAGAGCAAATCAACTCTATTTTTCTTGAAAAATAAAACCTAAGCTTATCACATTGCTTACATAGTTGTATTTCTTTATTGCTATTGCTCTTAGTATAGCTTTGAGAATCTGTATTTTTTTATTGAGGCATAATTTACATGTAGTCAAATTCACCCTTTGTGAATTTGTTAGTGTGTAGTCCTAGAGTTTTGACTTGCATCTAGAATATATTAAAAACTCTCAAAACTCAACATGTATTCAATTAGGTAACCACCACCACATTTAAAGCATAAACATTTTTCAGACTACTGTTTCAAAATCCCCTCATTCTCATTTTAATCAACTCCTCACCTAGCCTTTGTAACCACTTTATAACCAGTTTTCTGCATCTTTAGTTTTGCCTATCCCAAAAGGTCATACTATGTGTAAGTGAAATCCTACTATATATATATATATATATATAGTCTTATATATAGACTATATATAAATATAGTCTTTATATATATAGTCTTTAGAATGTGACTCCTGCCACTTGGCATGATGCTTTTACAGTTCTTTTATGTAGTTGAGTCTCTGTGGTTTGTTCCTTTCTATTGCCAAGTGGTATTTCATCGCATGGATGTACAAGTTTGTTTATCCATTTACAGTTGAAGGACATTTGGATTGCTTCCAGTTTTGAGCAACTATGAATAAAGATTAAGTAGACATTTGTGTACAGGCTTTTGTGTAAACATAGGTTGCCATTTCACGTGGGCATATCTAGAATAAGGTTTCTGGGTCTTATGGCAAATGAATGTTTTAGGCCAAACATTCATTTGGCGTAACTGGTGTAACTGGAATTTCCCATTATCACCAGCAACATATGAGGGTTCCAGTTGCTTCACATCCCACAGGTACTCAGTATTATCAGGTTTTTGTTGTTGTTGTTATTGTTTTGGTGGTGCTGAGGGTAGTTTTTAGCTATTCTAGTAAGCACATAGCAGTATCTTCTAGTTTGGGGAGTTTTCTGTTGGTTTTTTTTTTTTTTGGATGAATTCAGGGAACTTTATTGATGTTACATGACAAGGTGGAGTTCCCCAGGCCCCTCCTGTTCTTTAGGGGGTCTGGTGTGGAAACTGTGTCAAGGGGAGATTCTCAGTGAGGTAAGGGACTGAGTAGTCCCAGGCACCCC
>CAUYON010092949.1:0-10929 GCA_963573935.1 Arctocebus calabarensis
TTTTTTGAGACAGAGCCTCAAGCTCTCACCCTGGATAGAGTGCCGTGGCATCACAGCTCATAGCAACCTCCAATTCCTGGGCTCAAGCGAGTCTCCTGCCTCCGCCTCCCAAGTAGCTGGGACCACAGGCGCCCGCCACAACGCCCGGCCATTTTTTGGTTGCAGCTGTCATTGTTGTTTGGCGGGCCGGGCTGAATTCGAACCCGCCAGCTCAGGTGTATGTGGCTGGCCCCCTAGCCCGCTGAGCCACAGGCGCCGAGCCCATCATGTCCTTTTGAAACTTCCTTCCCTACCTAAAATTCCATGGACAGTGGGACTTTAATGACACTCTCAATTCTCCTATAACCTTGATTTTTCCACTATACATATTATGTCAATCCTTACCCACAAATCAGCCCAACTATTTATATTCTCTATCCCTGCTTATAGTTTAGTGCTGCTGAATAAGATTCTATACTCCTGGCTACCAGTTTCCCCTCCACCCAGACCATCTTGCACTGCTTTTAGAATGATCTTCTTTTTCTTTTCTTTCTTTCTTTTTTTTTTTTTTTGAGACAGAGTCTCACTATGTCACCCTCCGTAGAGTGCCGTGGCATCATGGCTTACAGCAACCTCTAACTCTTGGGCTCAAGCAATTCTCTTGCTTCAGCCTCCCAAGTATATGGGACTACAGGCACCTGCCACAATGCCCAGCTATTTTTGTGTTGCAATTGTCATTGTTGTTCGGCTGGCCCAGGCCGGGTTCGAACCTGCCAGCTTCAGTGTATGTGGATGGCACTGTAACCACTGTGCTATGGGTGCCAAGCCTGATCTTGTTTGTTTTTTATTTTTCTTTTTTTATGATCTTGTTTTTCTTTTTAATTGACAAATAAAAATTGTATATATCAATGGTGACGGGGTGTCCAACCTTTTTTTTCTCTGCCGCACATTAGAAGAATAAGAGTTGTCTTTGTCCACATATTAAATATACAAACACTAACAAAAGCTGGTTAGCAAAAAAGAAAAAAAGGTTCATACATACTTTTTCTGAAATCTGACACTGAAAATAAGCAAAAAACTCCTCACAAAATTAGCATGTGGTCCATGGGCCACAGTTGCACACCCTAGTTGTACAATATGATGTCTTGAAATATGTACACATTGTGGAATGGCAAAATTGAGTGAATAAGTAACATATGTTTTACCTGACTTAATGTTTGTGACAAGAATACTTAAGAATAATTCTTTAAAACACTTTAAAATGAGTGGCGCCCATAGCTCAGTGGGTAGGGCGCCAGCCACACACACCCAGGCTGGTAGGTTTGAACCCAGCCGGGGCCAGCTAAACAACGACTGCAACAACAACAAAAAAATAGCTGGGAGTTGTGGCAGGCCCCTATAGTCCCCGCTACCTGGGAGGCTGAGGCAAGAGAATCACTTAAACCCAAGAGTTTGAGGGTGCTGTGAGCTGGGATGCAACGGCACTCCATGGAGGGCGACTTAGTGAGACTCTGTCTCAAAGATACATAGATAAATAAATAAATAAAAATAAAAATAGCCAGGCGTTGCAGTGGGCACCTGTAGTCCCGGCTACTTGGGAGGATGGGGCAAGAAAATCGCTTAAGCTCAAGAGTTTGAGGTTGCTGTGAGCTGGGAGAGCACAGCACTGTATGGAGGGAGACATAGTGAGACTCTGTCTCAAAGATAAATAAATAAATAAATATAAAAATAGCCAGGTGTTGTGGCGGGCACCTGTAGTCCCAGCTACTTGGGAGGCTGGGGTAAGAAAATCACTTAAGCCCAAGAGTTTGAGGTTGCTGTGAACTATGACACCAGGGCACTCTACCCAGGGCAAAAAGTGAGACTGTCTCAAAAAAATAAGGCTCAGCACCCAGAGCACAGTGGTTATGGTGTCGGACACATACACTGAGGCTTGCGGGTTCAAACCCAGCCTGGGCCAGCTGAAAAACAATGGCAACTACAACAAAAAGAATAACTGGACATTGTGGCAGGCGCCTATAGCCCCAGCTACTTGGGAGGCTGAGGCAAGAGAATCACCTAAGCCCAAGAGTTTGAGGTTGCTGTGAGCTGTGACACCATGGCACTCTACCAAGGGCGACATACTGAGACTGTGTCTCAATAAATAAATAAATAAATAAATAAATAAATAAAACACTTTAAAACATAAATTGGTCAGGACTTCTGGAAAGGCAGAGTGAGGAGGCCAGTAAATCCTCTCTTCCTTAAAACAAAGATAAAGGTGTACAAAATTGTCAAAAACAGCTCGGTGCCTGTGGCTCAGCGGGCTAAGGCGCCAGCCACGTACACCTGAGTTGGCAGGTTCGAATCCAGCCCAGGCCCGCCAAACAACAATGACGGCTGCAAACAAAAAATAGCCGGGCATTGTGGCGGGCGCCTGTGGTCCCAGCTACTTGGGAGGCGGAGGCAAGAGACTCGCTTGAGCCCAGGAATTGGAGGTTGCTGTGAGCTGGGATGCCATGGCACTCTATCCAGGGTGACAGCTTGAGGCTCTGTCTCAAAAAAAAAAAATCCCAGTAATTTAGCTGCTGGAGGGGAATTACTTGAATGGGAAGTATTCCAAAAAATTCTTATGCCCAGGGGTATTGAAAACAATAGCAAACTCAGTGGCATACTTTGCCAAACCACAAAATCAAGGTGGCTATGGTGGTAGTTCTAATAGCAGCGATAGGTATAGCAGTGGCAGGTTTTTTGTTTGTTTGTTTGTTTTTTTGTAGAGACAGAGTCTCACTTTGTCACCCTAGGGTGGAGTACCATGGTGTCACACAGCTCACGGCAACCTCCAACTCCTGGGCTTAGGCGATTCTCTTGCCTCAGCCTCCAAAGTAGTCGGGACTACAGGTGCCCACCACAACGCCTGGCTATTTTTCTGTTGTAGTTTGGCCAGGGCCAGGCTTGAACCCTCCACCCTTGGTATATGGGGCTGGCACCCTACCCACTGAGCCACAGGTGCCCCCCAGAAGGTTTTAATTACTCCCGAGAAACAAAGGTTAGCAGGAGAGAAGAGCCAAAGAAGTTACAAGGAAGCTACAGTTTACAAGAGATTTGTGAACTCAGACAGTGGTGGCCAGGTCTAGATGCTACAAAGAAGACATGTTTTAGATAATACTCATGTTGAGAGAGGATATCCAGGAAAAGTAGTCTGAGAGAACAAAAGTCTTCTCATGGGAAGCCCCCAGGACACACCTACAAGGTCCTCACCGTGGTGACTCAGATCTTAAGAATTTATAGAAACTTAACTTTCTGGGGCCTGGAAACACTTCTGTAAAAGGCCACAGTTCTGTAAAAACCTGAGCCCACCTTCTCCAACTTGATTCAAACTGACCAATGAGAGGGGTAGCTGAGGATGAGGAATCCTTGACTGAAGATAAAAGGGAAAACACTTAGCCAGTCCAGAAGCACAGCCATTTTTGGACTATAGTCTGTTGTGTCTCTGTCTGCTAGAATAAAGTTCTTCCCCCATATCTTTGTGTTTGGGTGAGGGCCTCCATGGGGCCCTCATCTTCCTGTAACAATGTGTAGGGGTAGAAAACTGAGAGGATTGTATTTGTGACTAGTTGTATAACAGGTTATTTTAGTTTACATTCTGTGGAAAGTGTAAAGCTTGCCAACATAGGGTTTTAATGTAGATAGTTTTTTTGCACCCATGATGTTGATTGCTAAATGTAATAGTTTCATATGATGCTGAATAAATGTCTTTTAAAAAAAAGAAGACATGTATAAAGTTAGTCGATTCTGAAGCTATTTTTACAAATGTCCCCAAAACTGTGAAGATAGAATTTCTTCGGTGTGGCTTGGCACCTGTAGCTCAAGCGGCTAAAGCGCCAGCCACATACGCCAGAGCTGGTGGGTTCAAATCCAGCGCAGGCCTGCCAAACAATGACAACTACAACAAAAAAAATAGCTGGGCACTGTGGCGGGCGCCTGTAGTCCCAGCTACTTGGGAGGCAGAGGCAAAAGAATCGCTTAAGCCCAGGAGTTGGAGGTTGCTGTAAGCTGTGATGCCATGGCACTCTACCCAGGGCGACAGCTTGAGGCTCTGTCTCAAAAAAAAGAATTCCTTCAAGCCGGACATTGTGGTGGGCACCTGTAGTCCCAGCTACTGGGAGGCTGAGGCAAGAGAATCACCTGAGCCCAGGAGCTGGAGGTTGCTGTGAGCTGTGTGATGCCAGGGCACTCTACCGAGGGTGATAAAGTGAGACTCTGTCTCTACAAAAAAAAAGAAAAAAAAGAATTCCTTCAGGGTATTGCCAGGCTCTGTTTTAATTCATTTACAACCTGCTTAGGTGAAGAAGCCATTGTCTTCAGAAACTTTTTTTTTTTTTTGCTTGTACGAAAGGTCTTTATGGTGGGGATGCTGCAGAGCAGCACTAAGGAGGAGAGGGAGAGAGAGAGAGAAGGAGAAAGGAAAGAAAGGAGAGAGACAGAAGAGAAGGGGGAGAGAGAGAGGAGAGAGAAACCAGAAACATTTGTGTAGTTGAACTCAAGGTAACTATTGCGACCCAAAGTTCAACATTAAAAGGGGTTATACAAGGAAAATCATGAAATTATTGGTTATAAAGATGATTGTTGGTATAGCCTATCCAATATATCTAAATTGAATAATGGTACCAGATAAAATTATAGATGAGAATGAAGCCTGTGTATCAATCATAATCATGTATAATCAATAAATGATTTAATTCAATCAATGATTTTTTTCAGGGAAAAAAAACTGGGATTTTTTTTCTTTTTTTTTTGAGACAGTCTCACTATGTCACCCTGGATAGAGTGCCATGGTGTCGCAGCTCACAGCAACCTCAAACTCTTGGGCTCAAGTAATTCTCTTGCCTCAGCCTCCCAAGAAGCTGGGACTACAGGCACCCTCCACAACATCTGGCTGTTTTTAGAGATGAGGTCTCACTCTGGCTCACACTGGTCTCGAACCTGAGAGCTCAGACAATCCACCCTCTTCAGCCTCCCAGAGTGCTAGGATTACAGGAGTGAGCCACCGTGCCTGGCCAAAAAGCTGGGGTTTTTTTAAATAAAATATAAATCAACTAGGGCTCCTTGGAGAAATAGCAGTCTATGGTTGGAAATATACAAGATAAACCTAGAGCCAGAAATCAAACAACCTATGGAACACTAACAAGTCATGTCAAAAGGATACAAGAGATGGGACAATTTGAGCATTAATAAGACCAACGAATGCAATCAATTGAAACACATTGAGGCTCGACGCCTGTGGCTCAACGGAGTAAGGCTCCAGCCATGTACACCTGAGCTGGCGGGTTCGAATCCAGCCCGGGTCTGCCAAACAACAATGACAGCTGCAACCAAAAAATGGCCGGGCATTGTGGTGGGCGCCTATAGTCCCAGCTACTTGGGAGGCGGAGGCAGGAGACTCGATCGAGCCCAGGAATTGGAGGTTGCTGTGAACTGTGATGCCACAGCACTCTGTCCAGGGTCACAGCTTGAGGCTCTGTCTCAAAAAAAAAGAAAGAAAGAAAGAAAGAAACACATTGAATATGTTACTTAATTTTTTAAAATATTTTTTAATTTTTATGGATACATAATAGTTGTACATATTTATGTACTATATGTAATATACATTTTAAAGGGGGGTTCATGATGCTAGAGAAAACAAACACAACTCATTGGATATCATTGAAAGTAAGTAGGTTACCAACCCTTTATTCTGAAAGTTGGTAATTAAGGAAAGAAGTAATCATTTCTTTTCTTTTATTTTTGTAGAGACTGAGTCTCACTTTATCGCCCTGGGTAGAGTGCCGTGGTGTCAAACAGCTCACAGCAACCTCCAGCTCTTGGGCTTAGGCAATTCTCTTGCCTCAGCCTCCCGAGTAGCTGGGACTCCAGGTGCCCGCCACAACACCCAGCTATATTTTTGTTGTTGCAGTTCGGCTGGGGCTGGGTTTGAATCCCGCCACCCTCGGTATATGGGGCCAGCACCTTACTGACTGAGCCACAGGCGCCGCCCAGAAGTAATCATTTCTTCTGCCTTCCCTGTAGAGGTATACCAATAGTTCTAGCTGATGAAGGAAAGTTAACTTTCAGAAGAATTTCAGTTAATTAACGTAGAAAACAAAATTAGGAAATCACCATTTTGAAACCTCTAGTAAAATAATTAAGTCCACCAGTGGTCATCAGTGGATTAAACTATTAGATGAAAGGCTGATGGGAAACAATGAAGGATCAGAATGTCACTTATTCATTAAAAGTAGAATAGAATAGGGTGGA
The DNA here is from genome assembly GCA_963573935.1 of Arctocebus calabarensis. Classification (NCBI taxonomy): domain Eukaryota; kingdom Metazoa; phylum Chordata; class Mammalia; order Primates; family Lorisidae; genus Arctocebus; species Arctocebus calabarensis. The sequence goes on from CAUYON010092949.1 coordinate 6,256, forward strand.
GTAAGATGGCGGCCGAGTAGCAGCTTCCTTGCAACAGGGCACGAAATGTCGTCAAGCCACAGGCATCGCCTGATTCAGCAGGAAACAGTTAAATCGAGTCTTCGCCCTTTTTCCCTAACAGCAGTTAGAGTTTCTACTCTCTCTCTTTTTTTTTTTTTTTTTTTGTGGAGACAGAGTCTTACTCTATCGCCCTCGGTAGAGTGCTGTGGAGTGACAGCTCACAGCAACCTCCAGCTCTTGAGCTTAAGAGATTCTCTTGCCTCAGCCTCCCAAGTAGCTGGGACTACAGGCTCCCGCCACAGCGCTCAGCTAATTTTTGATGCAGTTCGGCGGTGGCCGGGTTTGAACCCACAGCCCTCGGTATATGGGGTCGGCACCCTACTCGCTGAGCCACAGGCGCCGCCCTAGAGTTTCTACTCTTGACGCAGGACATTTGGCGCCCTAACCAGCTCAGCAGAGCTGGTGGACCTGCCACCTCCTCCTTGGCGGTGTCGGTGCTGTAGCAGCCAGCTGAAGACCCAGTGGACTGGATGACAGGCAAGGAGGGGGACCTCCAACCCCCACCGGAGGCTCCAATAGCCAAAAAGGCCAGACAACTGCCGAGGAGACACCTGTGCCTTGGTGTCTCCTTCACCTTACACTTAGTACTAAATGTGGAACCCCCATTTCCTATGCCTAGGTCAATTTCATGTGAATTTCCTAGGCCTCAATTCCATGAATGGACTGTGTCCATTCATTGATACATTCATTCACCTTGCCACCAGTGGAAGGGACTGTATTCATTCGTTTCCTGGCCAAGGAACCCATACACCTATATATACCCCAAGACTAAAAGCCTAAAGGGGGAAACGAGGAAAGACCAGGAGAGAAACGGAGAGAGCTTTTCTCTCCCCACTTGAATTCTCTGTCTCTACCAGGAGCTTTAGCGTTTTCTGTATTCTTTTCTGTAAATAAATTGTCTTACCACTGGAAAAAATAAAAAAATAAAAAAAAACAAAAAAAATTTTTTTTAAAGTAGAATAGAAGCCAGGTGTGGTGGCTCATGCCTATAATCCTAGCACTCTGAGGCTGAAGCAGGTGGATTGCTTGAACTCATGAGTTCAAGACCAGCCTGAGCAAGACCAAGACCCATCTCTAAAAAATAGCAAGGGCATCGTGGCAGGAGCCTGTAGTCCCAGATACTCAGGAGGCTGAGGCAAGAGGACTGCTTGAGCCCAGGAGTTTGAGATTGCTGTGAGCTATGACACCATGGTACTCTACAGAGGGTGACAAAGTCAAACTCTGACTCAAAAAAAAAAAAAAAAACTAGCTGATGCCAGGCTCTCTAGCCTGGGTCAACAAAATGAAACTCTATCTCAAAAAAAAAAGTGAATAAATTATATAGCCACGTCTATGAAATATTGTTACCAAACCAAAAAAAAGTTGAGCCTGGCCAGGCATGGTGGCCCACACCTGTAATCCTAGCACACTCTAGGAGACCTAGGAGGGTGGATTGCTTGAGCTCAGGAGTTTGAGACCAGCCTGAGCAAGGGTGAGACCCTGTCTCTATTAAAAATGAAAAACTGAGGGCGGTGCCTGTTGCTCAAAGGAGTAGGTGCTGGCCCCATATGCCAGAGGTGGCAGGTTCAAACCCAGCCCTGGTCAAAAACTGAAAAAAAAAATGAAAAATGAAAAACTGAGGCAAGAAGATTACTTGAGCCTAAGAGTTTGAGGTTGCTGTGAGCTATGACACCATGGCACTCTACCAAGGGTGACAAAGTCAGTCTCTACCTCAAGAAAAAAAAAAGTTGAACCTGAATATTATCAAACCTCTAAAACTAACTTACATCTATAACAGGAAAATATGAGGCATAGAAGAATAAAGTAAATGACAGCATGATAAAGAAAACAAATACAAAATGTGGGATATGCTATAGGACAACAGACCCACTGGCCCATGGGTCAATGACTTCATAAAGAAAAAATGAGGCGGCTCAGCGCCTGTGTCTCAACGGGCTAAGGCGCCAGCCACGTACACCTGAGCTGGCAGGTTCGAATCCAGCCTGGGCCAGCCAAACAACAATGATGGCTGCAACCAAAAAATGGCCGGGCGTTGTGGTGGGTGCCTGTAGTCCCAGGTACTTGGGAGGCAAAGGCAGGAGACTCGCTTGAGCCCAGGAATTGGAGGTTTCTGTGAGCTGTGATGCCACAGCATTCTATCCAGGGTGACAGCTTGAGGTTCTGTCTCAAAAAAAAGGAAAAAATGAGGCACGGATTGCTCTTGATTAAGTGAGACTTCAGAGATAACCACATGTAATATATGGATCTTGTTTCGATCTTGATATGAATAAACCAACTATTAGATAATCTTCTGAGACAATCTGAGAAATTTAATAATAGCATTAGAAGTTATTAATGGGCTCGGCGCCTATGGCTCAACGGGCTAAGGCACCAGCCACATACACCTGAGCTGGTGGGTTCAAATCCAGCCCGGGCCCGCCAAACAACAATGACGGGTGCAACCAAAAAATGGCCGGGCGTTGTGGCGGGCGCCTATAGTCCCAGCTACTTGGGAGGCAGAGGCAAGAGACTCACTTAAGCCCAGGAATTGGAGATTGCTGTGAGCTGTGATGGCACAGCACTCTATCCAGGGTGATAGTTTGAGGCTCTGTCTCAAAAAAAAAAAAAAAAGAAGTTATTAATGAATTAATAATTTTTAAGGTAGCACAGTGACAGGGTGGTTATATAAGAAAATGTTTGTACTGTACTTTTTAGACATGTCTATTAAATATGTAGGGGTAAAATAACATGATGTCTGGGGCTTGCTTTAAAATATTTTGGTAAAAAAAATCTTTTTTTGAGACAGAGTCTCACTATGTCACCCTCAATAGAGTGCTGTGGAGTTACAGCTCACAGCAACCTCAAACTCTTGGGCTTACGTGACTCTCTTGTCTCATCCTCCCAAGTAGCTGGGACTATAGGCGCCCACCACAATGCCAGGCTCTTTTTTTGTTGTTGTAGTTGTCTTTATTGTTTGCCAGGCCCCGGGCCAGGTTCAAAACCACCAGCCTGGTGTATGTGGCTGGTGCCCTAGTCGCTGAGCTATAGGCACCAAGCCTATTTTGGCAAATTTTCAAATAAATAAAAGGAAAAAGAAAAAATGGAAAAAGATGGCTGAAATAAGACTAGCAAAATCTTGATAATTATTGAATGTGATTAATGCGTATATATGGTTCATTATGCTATTCTCTTTACTTGTGAGTACTTTTCTTTTTTCTTTAGAGACAGAGTCTCACTTTATCACCGTCAGTAGAGTGCCGTGGCGTCACAGCCCACAGCAACCTCCAACTCCTGGACTTAGACAATTCTCTTGCTTCAGCCTCCCAAGTAGCTGGGACTGCAGGTGCCCGCCACAATGCTCGGCTATTTTTTTGTTGTACTTTGGCCGGGGCCGGGTTTGAACCCGGAACCCTCGGTATATGGAGCCAGTGCCCTACCCACTGAGCGACAGGCGCTGCCCATACTTATGAGTACTTTTGAAAATGTTTAATGATTTTCTTTAAATTCACAAATCTGACCATGTAATCTGCAAGCATAAAAAAACATCAGTGGTTCCCCAAGGTCCACAGAGATAAAGTCCAAATCTACAGCATAGCCTATAAAACCCTCCATAATGTGGTGCCTGACCTCATTTCTTACTACTCCCTAAATTCCAGCCACTAAACCTCATATTTCACAACTTCATGTCTTTGTATCTGCTGGTTCTGTTGTCTTTGCTATCACTCTTTGCTATCACACTTCTCCCACCTTTTTTGGCTGAGGAGAGTTTTCTGATTTATCATTTAGACTCCAACACAGGTCTCCTTCTCTGTGAAGCTTTTCTTGACCTCCAGCGTTCAGTCTACTTTTGTTTTGACCCTAATCCTCCTATCCTATAGGCTCTGGGTTCTTACGTACACCGATAGAGATCGTAACTCTTATACCCAGGACCTTTGTTACTAGGACTCCCAAAGTCCTTCCATGGCTCTCACAGCCCTATTTCACAGTGACAGACCTCAGAATCTCTGTTCTAGGGCATAAACTTTAAGGAGGCATTCACTCTCAGGGTCAATCAAGTGTAGGTTCCCCACTATAGGCACTTGGCTTGCCTTAACATAGTCCTGGCCCTGGCCCTGCCTTACACCTCAAAGTCCTGGCATAAACATTTTACTTCTTCTTCCTCCTTGACTTATATTACTTTCAGCTCGGTTAACCTAATACTTGGCATACTAGGAAATGTGGTTCTTCATTTATGAACCAAAATTATCTTGATCATGGGCCCTAGTTGCTGAACATAAGAGAAGTGTTGGCAATAACACCTGTCAAAGAAATGGAAATCGTTTACATATGTAGTGAAATTAGATATAAAAATCAGTACTATCAAACTCTAAAAGCCCAAAGTACTCAGTGGATCCCTTCAAATCACCATACACAGACACAAAGCTCCAAATTACAAATTACAATGACCTTTTCCCATCCTTAGTTGCAAATTCTGAGAGCACCTTTCTAGAAGGCACTTTTCTTCCTTTAACTTGTACACTTAAGGTGTCTAAGTACTACTTCTTCTTCCTCTAATTAAGATTGCTTTCTCTGGGCTCGGCGCCTGTTGCTCAACGGGCTAAGGCGCCAGCCACGTACACCTGAGCTGGCGGGTTC
>CAUYON010092956.1:0-16355 GCA_963573935.1 Arctocebus calabarensis
TCCCAGCTACTAGGGAGGCTGAGGCAAGAGAATCGCTTAAGCCCAAGAGCTGGAGGTTGCTGTGAGCAGTGTGACGCCACGGCACTCTACCCAGGGCGATAAAGTGAGACTCTGTCTCTACAAAAAAAAAAAAAAAAAGTATGCTTCCTAACCAGCCTTATCCTGCAGCCCCTATCCTCCAAAACCCTAATATCCCTATAGGAGATAAGCAATATTGTCATTTTAGACTTAGAAATTTTTAGTATATAGAACAAATAAGGAGGAATAAAATAAATTGTAAGGCTCAGTAATTAAAATCAGAAGAACAGGAAAAAGTAAAAATAAAACGAAGCATAAAGGGAAAAAAGTGATGCATTTGATATCCAAAAAGATTTGGAAATCAAAGTTAGAATGTCTATCTGATTAATTTCATCACTTCTCTACCTACAAATGTAACTTACCTGGCAATATTCACTACATTATCAGCCTTCTTAGTTCTGGGATTAATTCCCTGCAAAAGCTGTTCTAAAGGAGAGACTATGAGGGCCAGCTGACTCTCTCTTAGAAGATCCATAAAGAGATTTTCCTTTTGCAGAGTAAGATTGAGAAGTCCAAGACAATGCTGCACTGCTTTCTCCAGGTGTTTCTTCCCTATTAACCAAAAATAAAGGTAGAAAGTTCTAAATGAACCCTAGAAATTCAGTCAATTCTTAGGAAAAAAGGATAAAGAAGAAGTCTGAGATTAAAAAGCTCTCATTTTTTCAATTTTTCAGTAGCAACTTCACAAAACTATTTGTCTATGCAAGTCATGGTTATTTTTGTCCAGATTACTTTCAATGGAATGGCTTCTTGAGTGGCTTCTCCTTCTCCTACCTCCAAAATAAAGGAAATCATTATCCCTGATCATTTAGAGCAGCGGTTCTCAATCTGTAGGTCACAGGAACTGTATTAAAGGGCTGTGGCATTAGCAAGGTTGAGAACCACTGATTTAGAGCAGTAATTATTAGACTGGGGTAATCTGACCCCAGAAGACATCTGACAATGTCTGAAGACACTATTGGTTATCACAACTGAGCAAATGTTACTATCATCTAATGCACAGAAACCTACAACATACAGGTCATTACCCGCAAGAAAGAACTATTAGGCCCAAATTATCAATGGTGCCAAAGTTGAGAAACTCTGATTTAGAGTAAGTTACAATCCTTGTGGAAAATAAAGTATAAACAAGGATCATTTACAATACCACCACTCACATTTATAATTCTAGTTTAACTCTTTCCATGCTTTCTTATCTGTGTATTCTGATTGATGTGTTTAAAATCTCTTTTCTCACAGGGCACCGGCCCTATATGCTGGAAGTGGCGGGTTCAAAATCCAGCCCCGGTCAAAAACCGCAAAAAAAAAAAAATCTCTTTTGTCACATCTCAGCCACATTAAGTAGAAACAATATAGCACAGTGATAAAAAGCATGGGCTCCAGAGCCAAACTGCCTAGGTTCAAATCCCAGCTCTGATGATTAGTGGAGAAAGTCAATGTAACCATGTGCCTCAGTTTCCCTACCCATTAAATGGAAGATCTATCATATAAGGCTTTTGAACAGATGCAATGTGCTTTTAAAAGAGCCAAATAAGCACTTAGTAAATAGTATTAATAATAATATTAAATAAAATGTATTGAATACTATGTATCAGGCACGAAGCTAAGTGTTTTTACAAATATTATGGGGAAAGCAAAGCAAAAAGTACTTCAAAGCTAGGTGTGTAAAAGATGTTAAAGTGATAGCAGTATCATTTTATTTATAAAAACCCTGCCATGAGACAGTGAGGGTCTCTATTTCAGGCTATTTTACCTACAATGCACTCTCATTTAAATGACTCACTGAAAGGAGTATAACAGATACAGAGAGAATCTTATAGTGAAAAAAAAAACCTTCAGAGATCATCTATTTCAAACTTTCAGTTCAGAAAGATAAAAACATCAAAATGGTGCTCAAGGCATAAAGATTTTCAGGCATGTACCTGGAAAGGGGGCATAGGTATCAAGTTGCTTAACTCCTTCCTCCAATAAGCTAAGCGCGAGCTCCAACATTGGTGACTCATTCAGAAGATGATACATCAGACTGAATCCTGGTGGCTTATATGCTATGATTTCTTCTCCTGAATAGAATATAACATAGTCCAAGAGACGATGAATTAGTATTTTTGCCACACCCTTCATTTATAAGAAATGTACGAGATTTTTAAATTAAATGGCATCTAAACACATGACACAAACTGTATACAGTAATATTTTCTGTAAGGACTGATCTGCACATAGCAATCAGTCACCTGTTATATGTTAACTCATTAAAGAAGCTATAATGCAGTATTCTTGATCTTCTATTCAGTAAAATTTTCCTTTTCCTTGATTAGATTAAAATTTTTAAATAAAACAAAAAATTAAACTGTAATTGAAAAAATAATCTTAATTTGCATATAATATACAATTTATAAACAATAAATAACTTATAAACAGCTGACATCTTATTTGAAAGTGACAGAATTACCTTGTAGTTCCACAAACTGGTCTACAAAATCTTCAAGCTGTGGCTCATAATCTCTGAGCAATTTATAAAACACTTCCAAAACAACCTCAGCAACTTCCCACTATAGAAAGACACAAATATTTTAATAACAATAAAATAGCCCAAGGTTAAGGTAGTCTTGCCAGGCTTTTCATTCCTCCCACTTTTTTCTCCAGAAAATGAAGGCAGTCCCTTATTTACTTTATCAACTTATACTAAATAATAAAGAGATACCAATTCATTTTGCATTATTTTGCTAAAAGATAATGAATTGGCTTGTTGTCAAAGTAAAACATGTTTTAATGCATTCCTAATAAGATACATTTTTATAGCAGATGCTTGGGCTTCATCAACAAATCTAAAGCATTTAGTATGAAATGCTCACTTATTAATTAAACATAAGATTTGGACACCTCTCCGAGTGTCAGATATTTCACACTGTCTCTAAGAATCACAGCTGGAAAGGATCTGAAAATCATCTAATCATCCACAGCAGTGAATGAATCCCCCAAGACCCTAAAGCATGGCTGCAAACAGGCCGGAAAGTCAAGCCCAGGTCTTTTAATTCTTAACAAAGAATCCATCCATGGCTATAGTCAAAGAAAGTATAAAAAGACATAATCACCAGGAGGCTTGCCCCAAATGATTACATTATCATCCTGTTAAAAATGTATTTAAAAGTTATTTACTAAGGTAAAGAAAAATACTTATGCCAACAGAAAATTACATACAACTGTAGAGACAGTAAAACGAAAACTTCGCTTAAAAAACCCATTGCAGGGCAGCGCCTGTAGTTCAAAGGAGTAGGGCACCGCCCCCATATGCGGGAGGTGGTGGGTTCAACCCCAGCCCCAGCCAAAAACTGCAAAAAAAAAAAAAAAAACACCCACTGCAAAAAAATGTAGTAAGACTGGTTTGGTCATTACAGACAGAGTGGTTTTTAAAATTATGTTAAAGTCATTATTTCCATTGCACACAGTTTTATCAAGCCTGAGTTTGGGAATTGGACGATGACATTTTAATATTATTTTTAAATTATTCACTTTTTTATATTTTCCAAAAATTTATTGAAATTAATTTTTTATTACCACATAATAATGGATTTTATGACTGAAACACTGCCTTTATCCCTTTGCATTTGTTATTTATCTCTATCCAAAGCACTGTTTTTGTGAATAGTTATGAGTAAGTCAGGCTTCGAGAAGACTTTCAAGTAAAGTTAACCCACCAAATTAAGGGGAAATTTTTTAGAGTAAATACTCTGGGGTAGAACTGAAGTCACTGGCAAGCAGAAAAAGCAGCATCACTCAAGTGGAGCTACGCACAGGTGAAAAGTGGTAACATCTGGAAAGAATACAGCTGATTGACTCTTTAAACACTCAGGTCATAAGGACCTTTTTAGGAAAAAGAATACAAAATACTTTTTACAAGTGCCAAAAAGTGTTTGAACATTTTAAATGACTTTTATTAATGAGGCATGGCTGCTGTTATTGTTTATATGTTAACAAGGTAGTTCAAGAGCTTAAATAAAATATATGCCCCCTCAGTGTTTATTTTTTATTACAAGACGCAAAAAATTTAAAGCAATCGACAAAAAAGGAACTTCAGTTATTTGTAACTGAATAGTTAAGAACAAGCACTGTCCAATGACTAGGAAATGAATAAATAAACTTTGCTAGATACAAGTAATGGATATTAAGCAGTCCCTCACAAGGCTATTTTCAAAGAATCTCTATGTTACTGAAAATATGAATATAGGCCAAAAAAGGGAAAGAATCTCTAATGACATGAAAAATCTTCATGATGCTAGGTGGCAAAAAAGGAATATAAAGTAATATAACTAATTATCTCAAATGCCAGTTAAGTATACATGCATAAGAAAGTCACTGGCAAGCAGAAAAAGCAGCATCACTTGAAGTGGAGCTACTCACAGGTCAGAAAAAGATCAGAAGAAGTTATCCTTCCTTTGGAAATAGGATTAAGGGTGATATGTGAGTCGCTCAAAAGTTTTGAGACAAACTGTGTTATGGTCCATTATTTCACTTCCAAGAAACAGTAGTCAGTGTCCTTTCTGATTCACTGTGCAAGTTTCAACTTGCTTGGCTTATCGGTGTTGCTGGGAGGGCTTGAGGACTTCATTTTTTGCATTTGTACAGATCTTATATTTCTTGATTTCTGTGTATCTCAAAACTTTCCTTATGACCCACATATAATTTCTTCTTTTATTTTACATTTTCCTAATTGCTCCAAATTAGCATGAACTTAATTATCTCTATAATCATTAATAGAACAACAAAAACCCAACAGGTTCAAAAATAGCAAACTATATAAATAAAGCAAAAATGTTCCTAGAAAATACATCGAAGGGTATTCTGTGAGGTAATAAACAGTATTACAGACTAAAATGAATTACATCAGAACCTGGAAAAGTCTCTTACATAGCTTAGTGGTTATGAGCTTGGATCTGGAATCAGAGTCCTACGTTCAAATCCTGGTCCTGGACCTTAGGCAAGTTCCTTAACCTTGCTAAGCCTCCATCTGTAAAATGGGAATATTAATAGTACCTGCCTCACAGTAATACTGGAGTTACATAAGATAATATATACGATAAACTCAGTCATGAGCGTCTTATAACCAAAGTAAATGTGTGCATAAATGTCAGTGTTCCCACTGCCACGTGTGGTGGCTCACACCTGTAATCTCAGCACTTGTGAGGCTGAGGCAGGTGGACGGCCTGAGCTCATAGATTCCAGACCTGCCTGAGTCAGAGCAACACCTTGCCTCTAAAAATAGCCGGGCGCTGTGGTGGGTGCCTGTAGTCCCAACTACTCAGGAGGCTGAGGCAAGAGAATTGCTTAAACCCAAGAGTTTGAAGTTGCTGTGAGCTGTGATGCCACTCTACCAAGGGTGACAAAGTGAGACTTGGGGAAAAAAAAAAAAAAAGTCAGGGCTCCCTCCATCCACTGCAGACACGTCTAATGGATCACAATATTCTTTCCCATTAAGCCAACACTCCATAAGCCAGTGCTACTCATCAACAGAAACTGATGTGCAAGTTTAAACTTATTCTAATCCCTAACCTAAATCATACCAATAAGGTGTAGCTGTTTGTTTCCAACAAATATGACATTTTTGGTTTAATTTCAATCAAAATTTGTTCAATTAAGAATCTGAATTACTAGCAACTCCTACCAATTACATTACTGATCACTAATGTGTCTATCAGTGCTTTGGTTTTAATACCCAAATTTATCTCCTAATGCACATAACTAATCAAACCATAGACATTTCAGAATTAAGACTATGAATTTTATTACCTTTCAAAAACTAACATGAATTTATAGCATCTTATACCTTTGATACTACATAAAAGAAAAAGCAGCAGTAAATAAGGAGAAAAAAATTTTTCTCTGGACATCACCTTTTCAGCCGCTCTCCGGTAAGCTCTTGTACGGAATCGAAGAAACACAGAGTCTCTGAGGAATTGTAAATAAGGATCAAAGCCAGGGGGCCGTAGTCCAGCACCCAAATTAGAAGGAAACGAGCTCTCCACCAGGGTACTAATGAGCTGGCAAAAGGCTCGAGTCAATGGATATTCTTCACACCGGGACTCTATTTCATTGAGTTCAACCTTACAAGAAAAAGTAAAGAATATTTGATAACATAAAACTATCACCTATGATGCTTAGAGCATTTTATAGACATTAACTCATTAATAGTGCTATACAACACCAAAAGACATAACAGATGTTACCATTTTTCATTTACATAAAAAGATACAAAGACATTATATGAATCTAGATAAGTCAGAAGGAAGAATTTCAAATTCCCACATATCATCCCCAACCATGAATTAAAAATAGAAATCATTGGCTCGGCTCCTATAGCTCAGCGGCTAGGGCACCAGCCACATACACCAAGCGTGGTGGGTTCAAACCCAGTCTGGGCCAGCTAAACAACAATGACAACTGCAATCAAAAAATAGCCGAACATTGTGGTGGGCACCTGTAGTCCCAGCTACTTGGGAGGCTGAGGCAAGAGAATTGCCTAAGCCCAAGACTTTGAGGTTGCTGTGAGCTATGATGCTACAGCACTCTACTGAGGGTGACATAAATAAGACTCGGCCTCAAAAACGAAAAAAATATATAGAAATCATGAATGTTTCTTTTGAAAGAGAGGGAGAGTAGATAGAAAATAAAAAAAGCTAGAACAATTAAATTTTCACTTCAGGTTGACTCAAGTAACCTCATTAAACTGAGTTCAAACCAGGGATTTTCAGTTTGGATGGCTGCTAAATAGTCATTTGAACTCAATTCTGAAATATTACATATTGTGGTTCCTTTCATTAAGTTTCATCTCCATTTCAATACTAATCAGAAATCACTTCAAATGAAAGTATCTTAAATTTGAAAATTATAGAAAATAAGGTAAAAAGTTTTCAGAGTCTTTTTATCATTACATGTATGAATGATTGATAGCATAAAAGGAAAACTTTACCTCAATACCAATAGCTTGCCTCTGGCTTGGAACCCTGACGGTCTGCAGTATCTTAAAACAGTAAGAAATAAATGTCAAGAGCAGTCTTCATTCATCAATGAACAGTACTGGCTTGTCAATATAATAATTATATAACCTCACCAACTGCGCCCACACATCTCACAATGCCCACCCAAAAGGATAATTGAGGACTCCCTGACAGACTTCCATTAGCAATTCTGTCAGGTTCAGGTGGAAATGTTGAAAACAGGTAACTTCTAAGAGCACTCAAGATATTTTTCAGCAAATTTCTTCTCACATATTCTAGGAATGAATCTTAAAAAGGATTTATAGGATGAAATATTACCAGTGCTCAACACACTGGTCTGTTTACAACAAGCCCTATTGCTGGCACCAGAAAACCCAAAGTAAGCTTATTAATGAGTTTCCTTTTAGAAAGCTGAAGCAGGAGGATCACTAAGCCCAGAAGTTTGAGGTTATAGAGACCTACAATTGTACCATACCACTCCAACCTGGACAACAGAGAGATCTTGTCTCTTAAAAAAAATTCTGTTTGTTCAATTTAAAAAATGGTTGCTTCTATGAATGATGGAATTAGAATTATTGGCTCCTTATGTTACATTACTTCTAAGACAAACACATTCCATCTAACCATTTTCTTAGAGATATTTTGATAAAGCATATCCTTACTTTTCATTTTTACTTTACATTTATAGAGTAACTACACTTAATATAAAATTTCCAATAGAACCTACATTTAGGGATGGAGAAAGTTAATAATTCTGAAGTCACTGAGATGTCAATCATAATATCACCCACTTATTTCCCCTCCCATGTCAGCACAGGTATATTCCCTTGGTGTGTAGACGTCAAAAATTCCTACTGTGGCATTCCCACTTTGCCCAAAATTAGTCCTCAGAGGTTAAATATATACTACAGCAAGAATATGCCCGTCATTTATGTTTGAATTCTATTAGTGGTTCAAATAGTGGTCCCAGAAATAAGCTTTCATGACCACAAATAAAAAGTCTTCTGATTGCTGGTAAAATTTCTGTGCAAACTTGACAAATGATTATTAGACCTACATCTTAATGGGGAAAACAACCCCAGTGACCACGTGTAGCTATATAGAGATACTCTGCTGGTATGGGGCAACAGGGACACAAAAGGAACAGAAAAGAAAAACAGACATACAGACACTCCCCACATTTAATGAGTGCAGATGACTTCTGAAGGCTTACATTAGCCTCATCTAAAGACTGAATGAAAGAATTCTATTCATCCAGTAGTATCTTACAGACATTGAGAAACCAGTCTCCAGGAGCCTAGTGAAGTTATCAATTGATACAAGCCTATTAGTTTGTGGCTGTTCTGTCCCCAAATTATAACTCCAGTTGAGAAACTCATGATATAGAAGTCCCAATCAAGTGCCCATGCTTCTAAGATATTATCAAGCCTCACTTTCCAAACTGGAATAATAAATATGGGAGTTAATAACACTACCTGAGTGTATTCCAATGACTGCCAGAGGGAAGCAGCAATTTCAGGAGATTTTCCAAAAGCTGCAAGTGTCTTCAGCAGCTCAGCTTTTAGAACAGGAGAAATACTACATTGCAGGAGACCAAGAATTACCACAACAGGGGTCCACTGAGGATGCTCACAAAGTGCCAAGCGAGCATTTTCACTCTGAGAATTGAACACAAAAAGAGTAAGAGAGACTTTCCATTGTTAAAAGCTAAGAAAAATGACCAACAATCATCTAAATTGCTAGCACTACAATAAGTCCTCAGAGGTTAAATATATACTACAGCAAGGATATGCCCGTCATTTATGTCTGAATTCTATTAGTGGTTCAAATCAAACTACTAGTTCAGTCAACATAAAGAATGGAAGTAGGGTGGCGCCTGTGGCTCAACAGAGTAGGGCGCCAGCCCCATATGCCAGAAGTGGCCGGTTCAAACCCAGCCCCAGCCAAAAACTGCAAAAAAGAAAAAAAAAGAATGAAAGTGGAATAGGCTCGGTGCCTGTGGCTCAATGGGCTAAGGCACCAGCCACGTACATCTGAGCTGGCAGGTTCGAATCCAGACTAGGCCTGCCAAACAACAATGACGGCTGCAACCAAAAAAATGGCCGGGCGTTGTGGCGGGTGCCTATGGTCCCAGCTACTTGGGAGGCGGAGGCAAGAGACTTTCTTGAGCCCAGGAATTGGAGGTTGCTGTGAGCTGTGATGCCACAGCACTCTATCCAGGGTGACAGCTTGAGGCTCTGTCTCAGAAAAAAAAAAAAAAAGGTGGAATAGTCTTTGCAGAATTACTTTTGCATCTACAAGTATGGAAAATACTACAAACAGGGATAAATGGTCTGCCAGGGTCACAAAACTTATACCTACACGTTTTAAATACTTCTGGAACAATACAATATATTATACTATAATACAATGTATGAAGGAAAAAAATGGAAATTATGGCATCAAGTATCACTCCATTATTTTCCATTTATATATATATATATTTTTTTTTTTTTATAGAGACAGAGTCTCACTTTATCGCCCTCTGTAGAGTGCTGTGGTGTCACACAACTCACAGCAACCTCCAACTCCTGGGCTTAGGCGATTCTCTTGCTTCAGCCTCCTGAGTAGCTAGGACTACAGGCACCCGTCACAACGCCCGGCTTCCCTTTTATTTTTAGCTGACATGTAATAATTTTGCGTATTTATCGATTACACAGTGATCTTTCAATACATGTCTATAATGATCAAATCAAGGTAATGATAAATCACCTCAAATATTTATCATCTTTTTGTTGAGAACATTCAATATCCTCCATAATAGCCTTTTAAATATATACAATAAATTAGTTAAGTACTTTTCCCCTACCATGGTACAGAACAATAGAATTATTCCTCCTATCCAGTTATAATTTTGTTAACTGTTAACCAACTTGTCCCTCTCCTCCCCTCCCATCTCCACTTTCATGCAATGAGAAATAATTACTAGCTTGACATTTTGATGCCTAATAAGGTTAGTTAGTATTTGAAAAACCAAAAAGTTAGAAGACACCATTTCTATCCTTCAGAGAGAATGCCAGACTGGGCAGTTCAACTTTGCTCTACTGAACACAGGAACAAATAAAAGCTATTTATTTCTCAGTTGGGAAATTATGTGCAGTAATGAAAAATAATGTTTTTCACAAAGATTAATTTGGTAGTGGCAGGTAAGACAGTTTGGTATAAGGAAGAAAAATAATAATTCAATAAGTAAAAATTAATTAATTTATTTATTTATATTGAGACAGAGTCTTACTTTGTCACCCTCGGTAGAGTGCTATGGTGTCACAGCTTACCTCAACTTCAAACTCTTGGGCTTAAGTGATTCAATTGCCTCAGCCTCCCAAGTAGCTGGGACTACAAGCACCCGCCACAATGACCAGCTGTTTTTTTTGTAGCTATCATTATTGTTTAGCAGGCCCAGGCTAGGTTTGTACTGTGCCAGTCCTGGGGTACGTGGCTGGCTCCCTAACCACTGAGCTATGAGTGCAAACCTAAACTTTTTTTTAATTAAAAATTTTCTTTATGGGCTCGGCGCCTGTGGCCCAACCGGCTAAGGCACCAGCCACGTACACCTGAGCTGGCGGGTTCGAATCCAGCCCGGGCCCGCCAAACAACAATGACGACTGCAACCAAAAAATGGCCGGGCGTTGGGGCGGGCGCCTGTAGTCCCAGCTACTTGGGAGGCGGAGGCAAGAGACTCGCTTGAGCCCAGGAATTGGAGGTTGCTGTGAGCTGTGATGCCACAGCACTCTATCCAGGGTAACACAGCTTGAGGCTCTGTCTCAAAAAAAAAAACAACTTTTCTTTATGGGCTAGGCAGCCCCTGTGGCTCAGTGGGTAGGGCATCAGCCCCATATACCGAGGGTGGCGGGTTCAAACCCGACCCCAGTCAGCTAAAATAGCAATTAGAATTGTAACAAAAAATAGCCGGGCGTTGTGGTAGGTGCCTGTAGTCCCAGCTACTTTGGGAGGCTAAGGGAGAGAATTGCTTAAACTCAAGAATTAGAGGTTGCTGTGAGCTGTGATGCCGTGACACTCTACCAAGGGCGACAAAGTGAAACTCTGTCTCAAAAAAAAATTTTTTTCTCTATTGGCTCGGTGCCTGTAGCTCAGCTGCAGGGCGCCGGTCACATACACGGGAGCTGGCAATTTAGAAACCAGCTAAATTGTTGCCTGCCAAACAACAATGACAACTATAACAAAAAAATAACCCTGCATTGTGGTGGGCACGTGTAGTCCCAATTACTTGGGAGGCTAAGGCAAGAGAATCACTTAAGCCCAAGAGTTTAAGGTTGAGGTGAGCTGTGACACCACAGCATTCTATCAAGGGCAACATAATGAGACTCTGTTTCCAAAAAAAAAAAATTTTTTTTCTTTCTGTATACACACACACACACAATTATTTGTCCTTTTATTTTCTCTCAAACTAGTATATTCATACTGAGAATATGTCAATGAGCAGGAATATCGTAACTTCTATCCTTTAGAGGCCAAGAAAACAAAGAGCTTAAGGACAGAATGCTATATACAGAGGGTGCCCAAAAAATTTATAAACATTTTAAGAAAGGAAAAAAACTGTTAAAATTGTAATACTCAATATTTACAAACAACATTTTTATCCTGCATATTGTATTCTCTATCACTTACAATTAAAGAACTCCTATTGTGTCTTGAGTATTATAATTTAATATAGTCTTTTTCTTTCTTAAAATGTATATAAATGTTTTGGCACCTTCTGTATATGCATGTTAGCTCATAAACTTTAAGCAAGTGTTTGGGCCCTTAAACTGCCGCTGTGCTATAATACAAATAAGATTATGCTGTGGATGAGTTACCTACCCAAGTAATGATGGTAGATGTGAGCTGTAAAAAAGCAATCAATCCATCTTGCTCCTTCTGGGTGATGCCACGTGAAGGAAGATGACGGTACTGGACACTATCCGCACTCGGAAGATCCTTCCGGAGGTGTTCGTGGTAGAGCATTAAGGAATGAAAGAAGTGTTCCCAGGAAACAGGACTGCCACCTGCCCCCTGAATATTTTCAACTATTAAAAAAAAAAAAAAAGCATGGATTTTTTTTTTTTTTTTTAAAGGTCTGGGCATTTGCTTAGAAATGAAGAGAAAAGGAATTTTAAAAAATAAACTTTGGGGCCAGATACAGTGGCTCAGGTCTGTAAACACAGTACTTTGAGAGACTAAGGTAGGAGGATCACTTGAGGCCAGGAGTTTGAGACTGACCTGGGCAACATTGTGAGATCTGTCACTACAAAAAATTTTAAAAATTAGTCAAGTGTGGGGCTGCATGCCTGTAGTCCTTGTAAAACTGAAGTGGGAGGATTACTTGAGCCTATGAGTTTAAGGCTGCAGTCTGGGCACTCCAGCCTGGCAACAGAACAAGATTGTTGTCTCAAAACACACATACACACAAACAATAAATTTTTTTCCCCTTGACTTAGGGCAAAGTCAATCTTCAACCAAGATAAAGAGTATACTGAATGGGTTAGAATCTGTAAGTTAGAACTCAAGATTAGTTTTTTCTCTGGATTAGTTTCTAAGAATGGGGTGATATGCTTGTTAACATAAAGGAAAATTACTTTCAGAAGTCAGTTATATATTTATATCCTATATTGTGCTGTCATGTAACTGTGTAATTCTGGTTTTTTCCCCCACAGAATTCACAAACGTTGTGTCTGAATTCCTAAAGAGATAAACACAGTCTAGATTTGTAAATTATAATATTCCATTACAAATATCAAGCGCTGGATATAAAAGCACAGCATACAACACAGGCAAGACTTGACATAGTAATCAAAACCCTGGCTTTGGAGCCAAGCAGATCTACATTCTAATCGTGGCTTCTCACCTACTTGTAACCTTGGGTAAACTACTTAATTTCTGTAAACCTCAGTTTCTTCACAAAAACAAAAATAATAATGACCTAACAAAGCAGGTATTTTTTTTTTCCCCTTTTGCAGTACTTTTGGTTTAACTAGACCTAAGTTTGAAAATAGAATGATGAAACTGTAAGAGGATCAAGACAAAATTTCTTAGTACAGAAACTTAGAAGAAGATAAAGAAATAAAATTCATGGGGCAAGGTTATATACTTTGGTTTGTTCACCAAGTATGTTCTTGAAATTTTATGTATAAGGCCAGGCACGGTGGCTCACCCCTGTAATCCTAGCACTCTGGGAGGTCAAGGCGAGTGGACTACTTGAGCTCAGGAGTTCAAGATCAGCCTGAGCAAGAATGAGACCTCATCTCTACTAAAAATTCCTGGGCCTGATGGTGGGCTCCTGCAGTCCCAGTTACTCAGGAGACTAAGCAAAAGGATAACTTGAGCCCAAGAGTCTGAGGTTGCTGTGATCTACCATGCCACAGTACTCTACCCAGGGTGACAGAGTAAGATTCTATCTCAAAAAAACAAAAATAAAATTTTTATATTTATTGTGATTTGCTAAACTGAACCTTATTTCATAAAGGGGAATGGCAAAATTCCCCAATCTGTGAGACCATAACCAAAGCCACCAGTGTACTTCTTTCCCCTATTACTTTAAAAATAATTTATACTTTTGTTCTAATGAACAACAACAAAAGAAATTTATACTTCTGGTAGAACCTAGCACAAAAAACAGTATTATTTAATACACAGTGGGATACCAGAAAAAGTATAACACAGAATTTTAACAACATTGAGATTTTCCTTACCATGACTACTTCCATTGACTTTGAGCAGGCTGAAGCAGTAGTGGGCACACTGAGGCCCATTGGCCAACCCCTGGAGCATTTTCAAATAAGGAATATAAATAGTGGGAGGCAACAGGTCACCCATTTGCCTAACAAACTTTGATAAGACAACCTGAAATAAAGAGAAACAAATAGTTTATATAATGTTAAATTTGAACTTTAAGGCAACAAGGACTAGCTAGTAAAGACTATACAGGAACTTTTATTTTTGTTTTGTTTTCTTTTTTTTTTATTAAATCAATAACTGTATACATTAATGCATTTATGGGGTACAATGTGCTAATTTTATATACATTTGGAATGCTTACATCAAACTGGTTGACATAGCCTTCACCTCACTTAATTATTGTGTTAAGACATTTATACTCTACACTTAATAGATCTGACATGTACCTTTGCAATTATGTACCACAGGTGTGGTATATAGGAACTATTAATAAAAAAACCAAGTGCCCGGATTCAATTCTCACAAAAGATAAATGTGATTGATATTCTATTTACGAAAAACTGTTTTGCCAAGCTTGCTGTGAGCAATTTAATCCAATTATAGAATATCTTTGTGAACACAAAGTACATTTTTCTAAAAACATCACAATGTCTGGCAAGGCATGGTGGCTCATGCTGTAATCCTAGCAATTTGGGAGGCCAAGGCTGAGTAGATTTCCTGAGCTCAAGAGTTCAAGACTTGCTTGAGCAAGAGCAACACGTCATCTTTAAAAAATAGCCAGGTGTTGTGGTGGGTGTCTATAGTCCCAGCTACTTGGGAGGCTGAATCAAGAGACTGTTTAAGCCCAAGAGTTTGAGGTTGCTGTGAGCTACGACGCCATAGCACTCTACCGAGGGTGACTCGGTCTCAAAAAAAATAATAATACATCATAATATCACAGCCATGCCCAGTGGCTCACATCTATAATCCTAGTACTTTAGAAGTCCTAGGCAGTAGATTGCCTGAGCTCAGGAGTCTGAAGCTAACCTGAGCAAAGTGAGTTGCCCCATCTCTCCTAAAAATAGAAAATCTAGCTGGGAATTGTGGTGGGCACCTATAGTCCCAGTTACTTGGGAGGCTGAGGCAAGAGGATCACTTGAATCCAAGAGTTTGAGTTTTCTGTGAGCTATGACACCACAGCACTCGTACCTAGGGCGACTGAGTGAGACTATGTCTCAAAAAAAAAAAAAAAAAATCACTGGGTCACAAAATATAAGACTACTCCCATTTTAAATATATAAAATAGCTGAAGAAATTTACAAATACAAAATTAACCAGCAAATTCCAAGGTATACTTGGAACCCAGAAATCCTAAATCTCAGTCACTTGAAATCATTTTTGATGGTAACTTAAACATCTTCTGCATTGTGTTCCCACCAATATCATGTTCCTATATTCCTTTTCTCTAAGTCCACCTCTGTGTTTTTCATTTTTTCTTATTTATACCTTAAATATCTTCTGAACAAATGAAAACATTATTCAAACTCATTAAACTAAAAGTGTTAACAGATCTCTAGAAATTATTGTTAAATCTGTTAAGAGTAACAATCATTTTATGATGTAGAAAAATATCCTTATTTTCAAGAAATACACATTTCCTTAACTACTGAGATGAAATGTCACATTGCTTATAGTTTACTTAAAATAAAAATAGTAAAAATAATAGTGGTAGATAAAGCAAACATGGCAAGATGCTAATTTAAGATGTGAAATTAAGATGTTGAGTATTTATTATAATTATTCTCTCTTCCATATGTTTCAAATTTTTCATGATAGACAGTTTAAAAAACCTTTAACATATTTTTTAAAAATCCCTCTCCAAAATTTTCTTAAATGAGAAATAAAACTGAAACACCAAATATAAGTTTGGTTTTTTTTTTTTGTAGAGATAGAATCTTACTTTATTACCCTTGGTAGAGTGCCATGGCATCACATAGCTCACAGCAATCTCCAACTCCTGGGCTTAGGCGATTCTCTTGCCTCAGCCTCCTGAGTAGCTGAGACTACAGGCGCCCAACAGAATGCCCAGCTATTTTTCTGTTTTACAGTTCGGCCGAGGCTGGGTTTGAAGGTGCCATCTTTGGTATATTGGGCCGGCGCCCTACTCAATGAGCCACAGGTGCTGCCCCAAATACAAGTTTTTTACAAAAGGAAATTGTTTCTAAACTCTTGAAAAAATGAAAAATATATGGCTTGAAAGTTTCTAGAAAAGAATGCCCCTCAAAATGAACGCTGATATGGTAATCCATTTTGTTTCTGTTTATCATACGTTAGTTAATAGAGACTAAAAAATAGACTTTTACCCACATTATCTACAGACGCAAAGGAATTTTGCCATCAATTAAAACATTAAGCCTTGGCTCAGCGCCTGTGGCTCAACGGGCTAAGGCGCCAGCTATGTACACCTGAGCTGGCAGGTTCGAATCCAGCCCAGGCCTGCCAAACAACGACGACGGCTGCAACCAAAAAATGGCTGGGCGTTGTGGCGGGCGCCTGTAGTCCCAGCTACTTGGGAGGCGGAGGCAAGAGACT
>CAUYON010092957.1:0-10687 GCA_963573935.1 Arctocebus calabarensis
GGGGAGAGGTGGCATAGGGCTGGGGGCACTGGGGCATAGGACCACATGCCATGGGTATGGGGCACTGGAGCAGGAGTATTGGTCCCAGGCACAGAGGAAGGGAGGGGGAGGGAAGGGAAGGGGAGGGGAGGGGAGGGGAGGGAGAGGGAGACAAGGGAGGGGAAGGGAAGGGGAGGGGAGGGGAGGGAGAGGGGAAGGGAGGGGAGGGAAGGGAAGAGGACAGGCATGTCTACACTTGGCACTTGCTTGAGGACTCAGCCTGTAGAGGCAGGGGGCTCATGAGTTAGCAAATGTGGCTATTAGCTTGATACTATCTCAGTTTCTGAGAAAGATTTGAGCGAGGACCTGGAGGAGGTGAGGGAGGGAGCCGGGTGGGTCTCTAGAAGGGGAGGAACCCTCCAGAAGAGTGTGAAGGCCCTGGTGTCAGGCACCTGTGACCCTGGGGTGGGTAAGAGCATTCGGAAATGAGGTCGAGTGGTGAGAGTTTGGGAAGTAGATCAAATGTTTACACTTTATTTTTCTGAATGATGAAGGAGTCTGTAGAAGAGTTTCAAGCAAACAAATAACACAATCTAACAACATTTCAGGACGGATCTCTTCGGCTGCTCTGTAGGGCACACATTGTAGGGAGCAAAGGAAGAAGCAGGGACATGATGAGGATGTTATGTAAGGCTCTCCGCAAGAGATAAATACAGTAGCAATGGAGATGGCGAGAATTGTTAGATTTGAGGTATAAGAGTGAAGGTGACATAATATATTTATAGATTGGGAATAATATGTAATACCCGGGTTATTAGCCTAACCAACTAGAGAAAAAAGGAGGGGGGCAAGTTTGAGGGAGGTAGAATGAAGAATTTTATTTTGAACATGTTAAATTTGAAGTGCCTACTAGGTTTATAAAAGGAAATGTTGAGTGGGCCATTGAATGTAGGAGACTGAAGTACCAGAGAGAGATATCTCGGCTGGATACACAATTGTGGAAGGTATCAGTGTACAGATACCGTTTAAAGCCATAGAACTAGCAGAAATCATCCAGGAAACCATAGTCTTGGTAGAGAAGAGAAAAGGCAGTCTGACCTGCTGTTTGCTGCTGGGTAAGAAGGCAGTTTTCTGTTAGAGCCACCAAAGCAGGAATATGCTTATAACTTTTGTAAATATACCAAGGATCATTTAGTTGAATTTCTTCTCAAACATATCATGCCAGTTGATTTATTTCTACTATAACATTTAAGTGAACATTACAAAAACTAAGTCACGCAAATGTAAAATTAGGGCCGGCATGGTGGCTCATGCCTGTAAACCTAGCACTCGGGGAGGCTGAGGCCGGTGGATTGCTGAGGAGTTTGAGACCAGTCTAAGCAACAGTGACACCCCATCTCTACTAAAAATAGCCGAGCACTGTGGTGGCCGCCTGTAGTCTCAGCTATTCAGGAGGCTGAGGCAAGAGGATTGCTCAAGCCCAAGAGTTTAAGGTTGTTGTGAACTATGACTCATGGCCATAGCACGATAACTAGGACAACAAAGCTATTTTTCATATATGAAAAATAAGATCTGTTTCCTTGCAAATAAATTTAAAGGTATTAGATACACTCAAGAATTGCAAATGTTGGTGGCACCTGTGGCTCAAAGGAATAGAGCACCAGCCCTGTATGCTGGAGGTGACAGGTTCAAACCCAGCCCCAGGCAAAAACTAAAAAAAAAAAAGAAAAAGAAAAGAATTGCAAAAGTTAAAACACACACACAGAGGGACTTTACCTAACAAATGCAATCAGAGTAACCTGGTTTCTTATACCCTCAATGAATCCCCAACAATAAAAAATAAAAAATAAATAAAAAAACTATTTTACAAAGAGATAAATGTTTGTATAACCATACATGTGTCAGTGTAATGAGAAAAAAATATCAAAATGTTAATCATAAAAAAGAAAACACATACACAAACAAAAAATAAGCCTGTAACATTAAGTATAAGTAGATAAGTTGCACAGTAGGACACCAATGTGAGTTTAGAAAAAAATAAAAATTTGGGTAACTTCTACAATCAAAATGTTTCGCTTCACAGTACCTTTTATTTCTTGCTCTAGTTTAATGAGTTAAAACTGGAAAGAAAACATGATGCATGGTGGATGTAGTCTGTGCAACAGGGATGACATGGGACTCGAATCAGTGTGCCTGTATTTAGAGGAAAGGCCTTGACCTTCTTCCATTAGTACCTGAAATGTTAGTATCCGCTGCTTTTCTGAAAAGAAAGCTAATGACAACTATTGTCACCCATTCCCCCTTACTTACCTGGCCTGAGTTTGCAGGACAGTGTTAATGCTACTGAAAAGTCCAGCACCTTGTCAGAGGAAAGGTGACTCAGGAATATGCAGGTGAAGGGGCAACAGGTCGGATGGTCAGAAGTTCCTCTCCTCTGTGTCTCCTCTCAGAAGCCAGGCTGCCTGCCACAATCACATGTGTAGGCTGCTCTTGGGAATTTGGGAGCCGTGGGCAGGGTTAAATGCCTGCACTTGGGCATTCAGAAAAACACAGATCAGGCTTGGCACCTGTAGCACAATGGTTACGGCACCTGCCACATACACTCAGGCTGGTGGGTTTGAACCAGCCCGGGCCAGCTAGACAACAATGACAACTGCAACAAAAAATAGCTGGGCATCGTGATGGCACCTGTAGTCCCAACTATTTGGGAGGCTGAGGCAAGAGAATTGCTTAAGCCCAAGAGTTTGAGGTTGCTGTGAGCTGTGATACCACAGCACTCTACTGAGGGCGACATAGTGAGATTCTGTCTTTAAAAAAAAAAAAAAGAAAGAAAGAAAGAAAAAAGTAGATCAAAGCAGATGTGGGCAGCCCACTGGCTTCATCTTTCTTTCTTTCTTTTTTTGAGACAGAGTCTAGCTCTGTAGCCCTGGGTAGAGGGCTGCTGTAGCATCATCATAGCTGACAGCAACCTCAAACTCTTGGGCTCAAGACTGCAGGCATCTGCCACAATGCCTGGTTAGTTTTTCTATTTTTAATAAAGACTGGATCTTGCTCTTGCTCAGGCTGGCCTTGATCTCCTGAGCTCAGATGATCCACCTACCTTGGCCTCCCAAAGTGCTAGGATTACAGGCGTGAGCTACCACTCTGGGCCTGACTCATCATTTGCAACTGGATTTATATCTTTTACTTTGGCTTGTCTTTAACTCCATTTTTTAATATAGTCTAATCAGAGGGAGTTAATATTTACAATTTCAATTAATCCTAACCTCGGCATGTCTATACTTTCTAAAATTCAGAATACAATGTTTAGTCATCTAATATAGTTTCTTCTAAAGACTTCACTGGAAATCCCCAAGATGTTCATTTACATTCGTGACATCACCTGCTCAGGGATATTTGGGAAAGAAGATTTGGCAAAGCTCCAAGAACACTAACAAAGTTTTGCAAAATTTCCTGTTTCATTTGCTATTTTATTATTATGGCAAAATATATATAATATAAAATTTACCACTTTAATTATTTTCAGTGTATAAGTCAGTAGTTTTAAGGATATTCATGTTGGCTGGGTACAGTGGCTCATGCCTGAATCCTAGCACTCTGGAAAGCCACGGTGGCTTGAGCTCAGACATTTGAAACCAGCCTGAGTTAGAGAGAGACCTTGTCTCTACTAAAAATAGAAAAACTAGCCAGGCATTGTGGCAGGTACCTATAGTCCCAGATCCTCAGGAGGCTGAGGCAAGAGGATTGCCTGAGCCCAAGAGTTTGAGGTTGCTGTGAGCTATGATGATGCCACAGCATTCTACCCAGAGTTAGACTCTGTCTCAAAAAAATAAAAATAAAAGGATATTCATGTTGTTGTGCCATCAATCTCCAGAACTTTTTTGTACCCTTTGAATAACTCCACATTTTCCCCTTCTGTCCAGCTCCTGGAAGCCACCATTCTACTGTCTTTCTTTGAATTTGACTACCTTATCCCATATAAGTGGAATTATGCAATGTTGTCCTTTTGTGACTGGCTTATTTCTCGTAGCTTATCTTTAAGATTTATCCATGTTATAGCATGTCACAGGATTTCCTTCCTTTTTAAGGTTAAATAAGATTCTATTGTGTGTATAACCACATTTTGTTTTTCCGTTCATCCATTGATGGACACTTGGGTAGCTTCCACCCTAGGGCTATTGTGAGTAAAGCTGCCATAAACGTGCATTACCTATTCGATTCCCAGCTATTGATATTCTTCGGGTATATACTGTCATTATAATTTTTATTTATTATTTTAAAACTCCTCACATTATTGTCTTCTGTAGTATTTTGTGTAATTTGGATGGTAGAGTTATAAGGGAACTTACAGATGATTTGGCCCAACTCTTCTTTTTCAGATGAGGAACTATATACCCAGAGGCTTTAGTGGATACAACTTCGTAATTAGTGTGTGGCAGGATCGAGACTAGAGCCCAAGCCTCTACCAGAGAGTCTGTTACAATACAGGCCCCACCTGTGTCCAGCTGTTCTATCCATCCCCTCTTCTGCTTGAATCTAAAAGGCACTCACCTCTGGATTCTTCCACTGGCTTTCTTCTTTCATATTTTGAAAAACTGGACAAAGCTTTATTATCTGTACCTAAATTAAAGACTTTTGTCTCTGCAAGAGAACCCTTATTTGTTCTCCCAGGATGGATGGGTTCAAAGTTTATAATGATTAAAAGAGATGGTAAATCACTATATTTTTCCCAGATATACCACATTTGATGTCTATATGTACAAGAACATGCGTCCTTTGTCCTCACCGTCAATACTCTTAAGTTCTATTGATCATCTTCTGCAATGTCTCTCAAATATAATTAAGGAATACATTATATGCCAGAAATATAGTTGCTCTAATGGATTGCTTAATAAATAAATGAATTAATTAATTCCCTTTCTATTCCCACCACCACTAACCAGGATTAGGAACACATATTTAGTACTTGTGGTTTCCCGTCAAGAATTGAAAAGA
The DNA here is from genome assembly GCA_963573935.1 of Arctocebus calabarensis. Lineage (NCBI taxonomy): Eukaryota > Metazoa > Chordata > Mammalia > Primates > Lorisidae > Arctocebus > Arctocebus calabarensis. Next base: position 4,975 of record CAUYON010092957.1, read on the forward strand.
CAAAGATGGACTTCCTCTTCTCGGAGAGTTTAAGGTCAATCAATACAATGACATGAACATACTACAGCAATAGCCTTTTTCTTTTCTTTTTTTTTATTAAATCATAGCTGTGTACATTAGCGCAACCAAGGGGTACAGTGTGCTGGTTTCATATACAATCTGAAATGTTTTCATCAAACTGATTAACATAGCCTTCATGGCATTTTCTTAGTTATTGTATGAAGACATTTGTATTCTGCATTTACTAAGTTTCGCCTGTACCCTTCTAAGATGCACCATAGGTGTGGCCCCACCAATTACCCTACCTCCATCCCAACCTCTCCCCTCCCCTTCCCTCCCTTACCCCTTTCCCCATTTCTTCTGTTATAACTGGGTTTTAGCCTTCATATGAAACCTTTAAATTAGCTTCATAGTAGGGCTGAGTACATTGGATACTTTTTCTTCCATTCTTGAGATACTTTGCTAAGAAGAATATGTTCCAGCTCCATCCATGTAAACATGAAAGAGGTAAAGTTTCCATCTTTCTTTAAGACCACATAGTATTCCATGGTATACATGTACCACAATTTATTAATCCATTCGTGGGTCAATGGGCACTTGGGCTTCTTCCACGACTTAGCAATTATGAATTGGACTTGCAATAAACATTCTGGTACAGACGTCTTTGTTGTAGTGTGATTTTTGGTCTTCTGGGTATATGCCTAGTAAAGGAATTATACAATCGAATGGCAGGTCTATTTTTAGATCTCTAAGTATTCTCCAAACATCCTTCCAAAAGGAACATATTAGTGTACATTCCCACAAGCAGTGTAGAAGTGTTCCCTTTTCTCCACATCCATGCCAACATCTCTGGTTTTGGGATTTTGTCATGTGGGCTAATCTTACTGGAGTTAGGTGGTATCTCAAAGTAGTTTTGATTTGCATTTCTCTGATGATTAAGGATGGTGAGCATTTTTTTCATGTGTCTGTAGGCCTTGGTTATCCAGCCCTAAAAATGGTCATTTCTAAGATTTCCCAATGCAATCCTTAAATCTTCCAACCAAACTAAAAGCTATTAATGCTCTAAAAAATTCTTCAAAAAAATTCAAAGAGGCCTTTAGTATAAATACATTTAGCAAGAAATAATAATATAAGGGGTTAGAAGAACAAGTTAAATGCCACCTCTAGGAAGCAATCAATCAAATCCAGAATGTGGCACATTCCACAAGACAAGCAACTCAATTTCTCTAAACCGCACCTTCCCCCCTCTCACGCTACCTGTCCTCTCATGAAGAAGACCCCACTTCAACCACAGAGATTCTGTGCAATTTTCCTTTTGGAGAAAAGTAAATAAAAGTTATGTTCCTGAAAAGGGGGGTAAGAAGGATAATTTTCAATAACCGTTTCAATACTTTCTAAATTTTTTTTCCCCAAGATGGAATCTCACTTTCTTGGCCCCAGTAGAGTACCATGGTGTCACAGCTCACAGCAACCTCAAACTCTTGGGCACAAGTGATCTTCTTTCCTCAGCTTCCCAAATAGCTGGTATTACAAGCACCCACCACAACACCCAGCTATTTTTAGAGACGGGGTCTCACTCTTGCTCAGGCTGGTCTCCAACTCCGGAGCTCAGGCAATCCATCCGCTTAGAATGCTAGGATTATAAGGCAAGAGCCACGGCACCCAGCAACTTTCTAAATTTTTTTAAATGATTTATTTAAATGTCAAAACATAGAGTCTATTAGGTTTTCTAAACTGAAATGTTTTTATCCACTCCTACCATTGCAAAGATGGAGTGACATCAATGAACAAAGGTTCAAATAAAACCAAAAACTAATCCAAAAGAAATTAGCATATTTTTCTGGAACTCTGAATATTTAATCTAGCTGTCTTCATCCATTTAAGAGAAAAAATATATATAATCTTTTATAATTTACAATTACAAACATTGTCAAGCACATATACAATGGATTATCTATTTTGGGGTTTAGTATTTTTTTCCCCTACCAGCACCTTTTTCCACCTCCTATTTCTGATAACAGAATCTCTCTTTTGAATCAAGCTCTATTTATGATTCTAGAGGAGATAACCTTACCTCCTTTGTCTCACCTCCACATAGCTAAACTTGAGACCTTTGAGCAACCCAGGGATCATACTTGGGTTACCTAGCTAAGAGCATATAACCCAAACTGGGTCCATTAGTCTTCTATAAAACTAGATCTGTGAGATCTGGAGAAGAACGGGTTTCTCTTCCTGTGATTATGACCTATAAGACTCCTGTAGGCCTAGAGATAAGGGTGGCCATATTTCCTGCCACACAGAGAAAACGTGCCTGAACTAACGGAGGAAAGCAGAGCCTGAGATGGAGTGGATGCTAGAGGCTAGATTAAGCATCTGAAGTCAGCTACGTTTGAACCCAGGCTTCCTCAAAACTATTCAGTTACATGAGCCAATTATATACAGAGAGGGTGCCAAAAAATGTATATACATTTTAAGACAGGAAAACTGAATTAAATTATAATACTCAAGTCATGTTTGATTTCTGCAATTACAAGGGATATTCAACCTGACTTGTATCAGCATACATTTTGTGATCAGAATATATTCAGTGTTAGAATTTTAATATACTTTTTTCCTTTGTTAAAATGTGTATATATATTTTGCATCCTCTATTTATGCTATATATTAATATAAGTGTACATATACATACACACTATTTTTGCTTAAGCTAATATGAAAGTTTCTATCACTACAACCAAAAAGGCCTGATACAATGCATGAGAGTATCAAAGGAGATATCCTGATCTATCTATCAAATTTATCTGCATAACTCTCAACATCCACACTTACTTTGAGAAACGAGTCACTTGACCCAGTGGCTAACAGAAGATGAGGACTGCTGTTGGTGAAGTGGCAGCAGCTGACCTGCTCTGAGTGCTCATCATATGTGTGCACTAGTTCCCCAGTCATAGAATTCCAAATCTAAAGAGAATGGAGAAAATAAACACTCACAAACATTTTTTTCAAAGGGTAAAGCTATGGTAAGTTACTTTGCAAATGCTTTCTCCTATCACAGCAGATTTCCCCAAACAGACACACTGCTAATGAATACCTCTCTCTTCTCTAAAACATTGTAATACTTGCATTGATTTTTTTTAATTATTTGGAAGTAAGTCTACACATGTATTTTCATAACATAACTGGAACCTCTTGAAAAATGACATTCCTCAAGGACAAGATTCGTATGAATGACTGTGGGCAGAGATTTTCTATAACAGACTTCAAATCAAAGGGTGAAGTCTAAGACCGGACTCTAGTCTCGGCGCCTGTGGCTCAAATGGCTAAGGCTCCAGCCATGTACATCTGAGCTGGAGGGTTCGAATCTAGCCCAGGCCTACCAAACAATGACGGCTGTAACCAAACAATAGCCAGGCGTTGTGGCAGGCGCCTGTAATCCCAGCTACTTGGGAGGCAGAGGCAAGAGACTCACTCAAGTCCAGGAATTGGAGGTTGCTGTGAGCTGTGAAGCCACAGCACTCTATCCAGGGTGACAACTTGAGGCTCTGTCTCCACAAAAAAAAAAAAAAAAAAAAAAAAAGACCTGACTCTACCACTTCTGATCTATGTGTCCCTCATCAAGTCCTTAAACTTACCTGCATCTCAGTTCCCCCTTCTAAGAAATAGGGATTCTTATACCTGTCCTACATAATTCAAGTACCAAAGGAGATAATAAGCATGGTTAAGTATTTACAGACGTCAAGGTACTAAGTAAAGGCAGATTACTCAAAGAAAAAGATAAAGACTGTAGAGTCTGACAGAAACCTAGCTTTCAACCCTGTTATTAGTTCATGTGAGCTTGGCAAGTGACGTCACCTCTGAACCTGTGCCCTCTTCTGTAAATGGGATCAACACTTTACCTTACAAGTTGTAGTGAGAAATTGATAATGTAATATAAGAAAGTGTGTTAAAGCCTTTCACAGTGTTAAGGTCTCAGTAAAAATTAATCATCATTTTAGTTACTATGTAAGACAACTAAGCAGTCCATTCAAACAAAAGAAATAAATTACCTAACAGATCTTCACTTGGAGAAGTTTACTTTTTAGAGGCTTTCCCCATCCAGAGCATTCCTTTGTATTTTATCAAAGCACTTATTAGAATCCCCAGAGGTCCAAAGAGTTTATCTTATTTTCAAGTTCTTTAATGGCTATCACTGCCTTTTGCTTTATGTTTTCAATTCTTAGAAAACAGAAACTCAGCATTATTTCCTTTTACTTTTTGTAAAAGTCACTTTTACTGACTTTGGAACTGCCCTGAGGGACCAAATCCAAATCTGACTCAGAGTAGATGACACAGAGAGAACTAACTGTCAAGGCACTTGGTCTAATCTATCACGTGGATTTTTCCATGGTCTCAATTTAGTCTGCACATTTCATAGTCTTCTTCAGGTGGGAGACAATTCCAGGAAAACACTCAAGCCAACTTTCTTGCACACCCCAACAAGCCAGATTCAGTACTCTACAATCCTTTTGAAAAAAGCCTAAAGTGAGGTCCCCCCATACCAGTGATAATACATCCCCAAAGCCTTCAGTTTCTCTTAAATTCTGTATCAGTATAAATGTTCTAGTTAAAAACCGAAGTTAGGGACAAAAGACCAGAAAGAATAATTAACAAAGATAAAAATTACCCTCTGATTATTTTTTTCTGTTTAGTTTGTTCGTCCATCTGGCTTTGCACTGAATATATAAGCCATAAAGGTAAAAAAGGAAAAACGTCTGGACTACATTTCACAAATTATATCTTTTACAACAGGAATGTAATCTCAGACAATAATTTTGTTCAGCAACACTTCAAATCACAAGGCACTCAAAAACTTCAACTGATACTTAACTCACAGACCTACCTGTTAATGGCAGGCAATTTCTTTTCTTTTTTTTTTTTTTTATTAAATCATAACTGTGTACATTAGTGCAATCAAGGGGTACAATGTGCTGGCTTCACATACAATCTGAAATGTTTTCATCAAACTGTTCAACATACCCTTCATGGCATTTTCTATTATTGTATTAAGACATTTGTATTCTGCATTTAGTGGAGTTTCGCTTGTACCCTTCTAAAATGCACCACAGATGTGGCCCCAGCAATTACCCTCCCTCCAAACCAACCTCCCCCTCCCCTCCCTTCCCATATTCTTGTGTTATAGTTGGGTTATAGCCTTCATATGAAACCTTCAAATTAGTTTCATAGTAGGGCTGAGTACATTGGATACTTTTTCTTCCATTCTTGAGATACTTTGCTAAGAAGAATATGTTGCAGCTCCACCCATGTAAACATGAAAGAGGTAAAGTCTCCATCTTTCTTTAAGGCTGCATAGTATTCCATGGTATACATGTACCACAATTTATTAATCCATTCGTGGGTCGATGGGCACTTGGGCTTTTTCATGACTTAGTAATTATGAATTGGGCTGCTATAAACATTCTGGTACAGATGTCTTTGTTACAATGTGATTTTTGGTCTTCTGGGTATATACCTAGTAAAGGAATTATAAAGTGGAATGGTAAGTCTATTTTTAGATCTCTAAGTACTCTCCAAACATCCTTCCAAATGGAACGTATTAGTGTGCATTCCCACCAGCAGTGTAGAAGTGTTCCCTTTTCTCCACATCCATGCCAACATCTCTGGTTTTGGGATTTTGTCATGTGGGCTAATCTTACTGGAGTTAGGTGATATCTCA
>CAUYON010092958.1:0-14933 GCA_963573935.1 Arctocebus calabarensis
ACATAGACATGTTGAAGAAATTTGCCATAAATAAACTATCTCTCCAAGATATTCTCAGACTCATCCTCTACAATGACCAGCTCAATGTTCTACCTCCAAAGTAAACTCACCCAGAAATTTCTGAACAAAACCCAACTTCCACAGTGGTGAAAGGATTAAAAATGTCCACCGGACATCTGAAAATCATGACACCCAAAACACAACCAGGCTTATCAATTCTCTCAACTAATGTGAATTGTTTAAATTGTCCTCTAAAGAGGCACAGGCTGGCTGACTGGATACATAAACTCAGACTAGATATCTGTTGTATACAAGAATCTCATCTTAGAGGATAAAAATAGACTCAGGGTGAAGGGATGGATTTGTATAATACAGGCAGATGGAAACCAGAAAAAAGCAGGGGTTGCAATGTTAGTAGAAGATACAACTGGCTTCAAACCAACAAAGATAAAGAAAGATAAGGAAGGTCACTACATATTTGTCAAGGGGAACACCCAACATGAAGAGATTTCGATAATTAACATTTATGCATCCTACCAGAATGCTCTTCAATTCACAAAGCAGACCCTAGTGGATATGAACAACTTGATATCTTCCTGCACTGTAATAGTTGGAGATTTTAACACCCCTTTGACAGTTTTGGATAGATCCTCCAAGAAGAAACTAAACAAAGAAACATTAGACTTAAACCTGACCCTAGAGCAAATGGACTTTACAGACCTCTATAGAACATTTCACCCTAATAAAACTGAATATACATTCTTCTCAGCCCACAGGTCATCCTGCAAAATAGATCATATCCTAGGACACAAGTCTAATCTTATCATATTTAAAAGTATAGAAATTATTCCTTGTATCTTCCTGGACCACCATGGAATAAAAGTTGAACTCAACAGTAACAGGAATCTTCATACTCAAAATCATGGAAACTAAATAATCTTAGGCTGAATAATAGCTGGGTCAAAGATGAGATTAAGAAGAAAATTACCAAATTTTTAGAACAAAATGATAACGAAGACACAAATTATCAAAATCTGTGGAATACTGCAAAGGCAGTCCTAAGAGGGAAATTTATAGCATTAGAAGCTTTCATCAAGAAAAGAGAGAGGAAGCCAACAACTTAATGGATCATCTCAAGCAACTGGAAAAGGAAGAACATTCCAACCCCAAACACAGCAGAAGAAAAGAAATAACCAAAATTAGGGCAGAATTCAATGAAATTGAAACAAAAGAATCATTCAGAAGATCAATGAATCAAAACGTTGTTTTTTTGAAAAGACGAACAAAATTGATAAACCTTTGGCCAACCTAACCAGAAATAGAAAAGCAAAATCTCTAATATTGTCTATCAGAAATGATAAAGGAGAAGGGTGGTGGCCTGTGGCTCAAGGAGTAGGGTGCCAGCCCCATATACTGGGGGTGGCAGGGTCGAACACAACCAAAAACTGAAAAAAAAAAAAAAAATGATAAAGGAAAAATAACAACAGACTTCAGAAATTCAAAAAATCCTCAATGATTGCTACAAAAATCTCTATTCCTAGAAATATGAAAATATGAAGGAAATGGACCAATCAATACCTGGAAGCACACCACCTTCCTAGATTCAACCAGAAAGAACTAGAAATCTTGAACAGACCTATATCAATCACTGAAATAGCATCAACAATACAAAATCTCCAAAAAAAGAAAAGTCCAGGACCAGATGGCTTCATATCCGAATTCCATCAAACCTTTTGAGTGGAACTAGTACCTATATAATACAACCTTTTCCAAAGCACAGAAAAAGAACAAATACTTCCAAACACATTCTATGAAGCAAATATCACCCTGATCCTCAAACCAGGAAAGGATCCAACAAAGAAAGAAAATTATAGACCAATGTCATTAATGAATATTGATGCAAAAATATTCAATAAGAACTTAGCAAGCAAAATTCAACAACACATCAAAAAAATTATACACCATGATCAAGTTGGTTTTATTCCAGGGTTACAGGGTTGGTTCAACATACACAAATCTATAAATATAACACATCACATGAATAAAATAAAAAACAAAGACCATATGATTCTCTCAGTAAAAGCCTTTGATAATATCCAGCATCTTTTCATGATTAGAATACTTCAGAAAATAGGCATAGAAGGGAAATTTCTTAAACTGATAGAGGTCATTTACAGCAAACCCACAGCCAATATTGTATTGAATGGTGTAAAATTGAAAACATTTCCACTCAGCTCAGGAACGAGGCAAGGATGCCCACTATCTCCACTGCTATTCAACATAGCAAAAGAAATCTTAGCCATAGCAATCAGGCAAGAGAAGGTGATCAAGGGTATCCAAATAGGGTCAGAGGAGATTAAACTCTCACTCTTTGCTAATGATATGATCCTATACCTGGAAAATTCCAGGGAACATCAAAAGTCTTAGAAGTGATCAAGGAATACAGCAGCGTCTCAATACATACAAGTACTCAAGATCAATACTTACAAGTCAGTTGTTTTTATATATACCAAAAATAGTCAAGCTGAAAAAACAATCAAGGACTCTATTCCTTTTACAGTAGCGCCAAAGAAGATGAAATAAATATCTGGGAATTTACCTAACAAAGGACCTGAAAGAGCTCTATAAAGACAACTATGAAACGCTGAGAAAAGAAATAGTTGAAGATGTTAACAAATGGAAAAAATACATGCTCATGGATGGAAAGAATCAACACTATTAAAATCTCCATACAACCAAAAGCAATCAACAGATTTAATGCACTCCCTATTAAAGCACCATTGTCATACTTCAAAGAACTTGAAAAAATAGTACTTCTTTTTATATGGAATCAGAAAAAACCTCGAATAGCAAATACATTACTCAGAAATAAGAACAAATCAGGAGGTATCACATTATCAGACTTCAGGTTATACTATAAACCTATAGTAATAAAAACAGCATAGTACTGGCACAAAAACAGAGCAGCTGATTTATGGAACAGAACAGAGAACCAAGAGATGAACCCAGCTACTTATCATCATTTGATCTTCAAATCAGGGAAAGACTCCCTATTTAACAAATGGTGCTGGGTGAACTGGCTGGCAACCTATAGAAGAATGAAACTGGATTCCCAGCTTTCGCCATTAACAAAAATTGATTCTCACTGGATAAAAGATTTAAACTTAAGACATGAAACTATAAAAATACTAGAAGAGAGTGCATGGAAAACGCTTAATGAAATTGGCTGGGAGACTACTTTATGAGGAGGACTTAGTGGGCAATTGAAGCAACATGAAAAATACATTACTGGGATCTGATCAAATTAAAAAGCTTTTGCATAGCGAAGAGCATAGTAAGTAAAGCAAACAGACAACCTTCAGAATGGGAGAAGATTTTTGCAGGTTATGCTTCTGACAAAGGTTGGATAACTAGAATCTACAGAGAACTCAAACTAATCAATAAGAAAAGAATAAATAACCCTATTTCTAGGGGCAAGAGACTTGAACAGAAACTTCTCTGATGAAGACAGGCACATGGCCCTACAAACACATGAAAAAATGCTCATCATTCTTAATGATCAGAGAAATGCAAATCAAAGCCACTTTGACATATCATCTAACTCCAGGAAGATTAGCCCATGCCACAAAACCCCCAAACTACAGGGGCTGGCGTGGATGTGGAGAGAAGAGAATACTTCTACACTTCTGGTGGGAATGCAAGCTAATATTACCTTTTTGGAAAGAAGTTTGGAGAACACTCAAGGAACTAAAAGTGGAACTATCATGTTTGATCCTGTAATTCCTCTACTAAGTATATACCCAGATGATCAAAAATCATTTTACAACAAAGACATTTGCACCAGAATGTTTATTGCTGCCTAATTGATAATTGCCAAGACTCAGAAATAGCCCAAGTGCCCACTGACTCATGAATGGATTAACAAATTATGGTCTATGTACACCATGAAATACTATGCAGCCATAAAAAAGATGGAGACTTCACATCTTTTATGTTTCACTGGATGGAGCTGGAACATATTCTTCTCAGCAAAGTATCCCAAGAATGGAAAAGAAAAATATCCAATGTACTCACTACTACTATGAAATCAATATATAATCACCTACACAGTCATATGAATGGCAAAACATAACTATAGTCCAGAAAGTAGAAGGGAAGAGGAGAAAGAGGAGAGGGGATGGGGATATAGGAGGAGAGAAAGTATTTGGGGGAACCTCACCTAATGTGCATGATGAAATGGTTCATTTCAAAACTATTAAGAAATGAGTATAATTGTGATGGATGTGTTACTTAGTTCAGTGTAAGCATTTCACATTGTATATCAAAGAAGTACCCTGAACCCCCAATGTACAAAGTTATGATTTAATAAAAAATAATAATAATAAAAGAAAGAAAGCAAGATGGATTTGGGATGATTTGTGCCCTGTGATGATCCATGTTATCATGCTCTACCACTGAAAATAATAACACAGGGAAGACTTATAAACTTCTTCTCTAGACAAATACTCTTCAAGAATTTTCCTTGAAGTGTTAACTATACATTCTGGAATCAAGAGATCATAAAAGGTAGGAGAAATTAAAAAGCTATGTTTTGCATAATAATCTAATTTCATATGTCTATATAATGTTACTCCTTTTGAAATCTGATGTTCTCAAAATTCAGGGTAGTTACTAGCTTAAGAAAGAAAGTTCTATGAGAGGATGGTGACAAGTGACCTCTTTTATAATCAAGAAGTCTCTGCTCTGCTCTGCTCTCCTCTGACCAGCAGGTATCAGATGTTGGAAACATTCATCAAGATTAGATACAGGCCTGACGCAAAGGCAGAGTATCAAGTTCGAGAAAGGAGAGATGGCCAACACCTTTCTCAGCTTTCCTGGTTCACCTTCATGCTCCTGGACCTCCCAGGAGAGTTGGTATTGCGAGGGCCTCCATGGCCTCCCCCATGGCATCATGATGGGTATGGATTCTGCCCCTGCAATATCTCCACACCCAGACCTTTTCTCTCCTCTCACCTGTCCCCCATCACCAAGTCCATCCAGAGGTCATCCTCCTACCTGTGGTCCTCAGTATTTCCCTCCTGTGGATTTTCTCACCCCTACCTCCTTCCTCTCTGATCTACTCTGTTTAATTGTTAGTCTACTCTTCCTTAGCAAATCTTCAAAATCTCTCTCCATGGCTCAGAAAACCATCAGTGTCTGACCAATCTCAAAAGTTCATCTTTCTGAGCCTAACATTGTGGATGCCTCAAAATCTGGCCTCCAACCCACCTTTCAACTTTCCAGTTGTCCTATTTGTTTGTGACATGGTGTCTGATATTTAATAAGCATTTGTTAGCTGGATGGATGAACTATGCTCTAACTTGAAGTCTGACCCAATTTATCTGCTTTACCTGTTATCTAAAAAGGCCTTGTTCTTCCCTACTTAAGTGGCGTTTTGTATTTATTTGTTTTCTTATTTGGCGTCCCTTCCCATCTACTGTTGGCCTATTCAAATCTCTCCTGTAGTCAAAGGTTTAGTTGCAGACTTACGCCCTACTTTCTCCACCCATTCTAATCCAAAGTGACTCATCCCTGCTCTGAACCTCTACCCATCATTCAATCAATGCTTACTGAGGATTTATTAGTTGTCAGCCATAATTCTCGGTCCCAAGAATATGAATGTCCTCTCCCCACACCTCTTCTTTTCCAGTAGATATGTCTATAGACTTAGGATCACAAGAATTCCTAACACACTGTTGTGGACCAACAATTCAACAGAGAATAACCTACATTAATTAATCTGCAGGGGTTTTGTCTAAGTCCAGAGTCCAGTGGTATGACTGTAGCCCCTACTCTGCCACTGTCATGGACTTGGGCAGGTCAGGAAACCCCAGTCGGCTACCTTGAAATCAATCCTATTTCTAAAGACCCTAAATCAAGTCATGGCAGGGGCAGTGTCTCTTGTTGGTGTCATTCTTTGGTTCCAAAGCGCTGTCTGCTCTGGCACTGTTCCCCCAAATCACAGCACTGCCATTGGTGTCCAGGTTCTGAGTTAAATTAGATGTTAATCTCACTGTACCCCAGTCATACTACTGATTAGATGAGGTAAGACCATGAATCTGAAGAGAATGAGTCCTCAATAGCTATTTTTATTAGCCCAAGTATATCTTTACTTCCAAATAAGTATAAATCAAATGTATACCTAATTGGAACAATTTTTTTTTAAAAGCAAACAATATATAGCACGTAAGTAGTACCACCATGCTTCTTTCCCTAAGTAGATTTTAAGAAAATGCCGCAAATGAGTGCCCCTTCCTGTTTTGAGAATAAGGATCCTACCAGTATCATTATTTTGATGAGAAACAGACTTTGACTTAGCATCCGTGAATTGGGGCAAAGCTAGTAGAAATTGCTAATGCAAAGGTCGGACATAGTCAATGCCTCTGATTTCTATTAGGCTTCCATAAAAGGATGCTCTAAAAAGTCATCTGCAAGTGTGTTTATCTGATAGTGCAGGCACAGGTCCAGGGACCATTGTTTTAACTCAGGGCCTTTGGGGATCTGTCACCAATTTTTAATTTTATGGGAACCAGAGATGTGCGTTCCTCTGAGAAAACTGACCTCTGTTGAAATGTCCTCCAGAAATCGCATGAAGAAAATATGTAATTCATAAAGGAGGTAATCTGTTTATAGCACTATAGCACACAATCCTTTTTTTTTTTCTTTTTTTTTTTTTTTGAGGCAGAGTCTCAATGTGTCAACCTTGATAGAGCGCTATGGTTTAACAGCTCACAGCAACCTCCAACTCTTGGGCTTAAGAGATCCTTTTGCCTCAGTCTCCCAAGTACCTGGAACTACAGGCATCCTCCACAACACCTGGCTATTTTTTTGTTGTAGTTGTCATTGTTGTTTGGGGGGCCTGGCCTGGGTTCAAACCCGCCATCTACAGTGTATTTGGCTGGTACCCTAGCTGCTGAGCTATAGACGCTGAGCCAATGGCACACAATCCTTAATATTCTATCAATTATTTTTTCTGTTCCTTCCTAGTGCTTTGATTATTATATGGAAATCTAACTCCAAAGAAAAACATTCCATTTTCTGTGTCAGAGTTTACCTTGAATGGGCTTAGCAGAGTGCCGTATCTCAAAAAAAAAAAAGGGTGATTAATATAATTGCCAGATCTGCTGGGAAAAGCCCTTGAACAAGGATCGGGATACCTTTAACCAGGTTCCCAGACCAGATTTACTATAATCATTGTACAAACCTGGACGAGTTACTTAAAATTCTCTTGCTTATCAGTTTCTGTGCTACCTCTCATGTTTTGCCACAGTAATTATGTGATAAAGATATAAAGTATAGATGAAAACTCTCTTTGGGAGGTACACCGTACCAAGAACAGTTCTATATGCATTATTACAGTTCATTTCCAGTGTACATTATTACACTTAATCCTTTTTTACTACAAGGGAGAAAGACTACATTTGACAATGGTAGTTTCGATATTCCCATTTTACAGATCCAAAATAACTTGCCCAGATTAAACAGAAGACGGACAAGAATTTGAAACCATGTTCAGTTAGGATTCGAATGTAGGCTCTCACTACCATGCTACAGGAAAACAAGTCTATTAAAACGCATAGAAATAGAGACATCTGCCCTGATGTCAGTGTGTTATAAATTTCGGTTGATAAAACTGTATGATCAACAGTTATCACATACATTTGTACATTAATAGTGTATAATAAAAAGAGTGTCCAATAAAAACACTTTTTTAAGAAAAAATAAGTTTGAATGATTTCTTTAGCTCAAGAAAAACGTATCGTATTTCCTTTGCTGACTCTCCTAATGTGAAATCTGAATTCCTATCTTTTCCATCAACTTGTTATTACTGTTCATACTCATCCGGGGAGACTAGGCTGCTTACAGGGGAAACAGGACAGTACAGACAAATAAGGACTTCCTATCTCTGAGCTTCCGCTGGAGTTGCTCTGCAAGGACAGAGCCTCAAACAAAGGCAATAAAAGCATCTGCTATTTACACATTTCCAAAGCAGAACCGTGGAATCTACTCCCCCTCACTGTAATGAGATCTCCATGGTGACAATGGCTTCAGGGAGCTGGGCCAGTTTTTCAGCAGGGCCCCGACGAAGATATTTTCTTTACAAGCGCGCCCTCTAGAGGGGATATTGCTGCAACCCCAGCCACATCCAAAGGGACTGTGTCTTTATCAGGTATCTCCCGTTGTTAGAGAAACTAAAATATTTTACCATCATTCATTTAATATATTTTCAGGGAGATTATAAACCATGACACAAATAATAGCCAAGAAATTCACTCCATGAATATCCATGAAATCCCCACATCCACGGGCATTCACAGACATGCCCAATATCCATTCAGTTTTAATTTTCTTTTGCATTAAGCACTTATTTTATAATTTCTCATTTTTCTTGATACCATTTAGAGACGTTAGGCTCACAGGTTTTATTGATCACATTTTACTGATATATTCTTTACTTAAAAGGAATGCTTATCCCTTTTTTATTAAAAATAAAAAAAAATGTAGTCACCTATGTATGTACAGTTGCAAGTTAACATTCTCCCTCTTTCTGCCCAATTCCTTATGTGACCATGATAACGAGCTTTCAGTTAAAACCTGACACATATGGGCCAACTCATCCTTTCAAAACTGAGCTGAGAGGAGGGTCCTTGTCCAAATTCATTCCATACTTGCCTTCTTTTCTCCACTCTTAGCACTGAGCATTTTTATGCCACATGAGTCAACCATTATGAATTTTTCTGTTCTATAATCATGTAGTTCCATATATTTCTGGTTCTAATATGTCTACAATTAGCCTTAGAGCCAAACACTAGAAATATGTTGCGGTATTATCATAAAAATACATTTCCCATCATTTCTTTACGTTCATTTTCAAAGTCTTCTTTGATAATAAACTTATATATGTGACAACTTATTTTATGTAGTTTTTCCAGCCAGAATTTTCTATTTAAAAATCCTCTTTAAAAACTCTTGTTTATAGCCAAAGGACAATAGATGTAGAAATTTTTTAAAAGTTATTTTAATAATGAATAAAAAATAAAGATAGGAAAATAAAGATCCTTAAACTACTCTTTACAAATTTTATTTTTTGAGACAGAGTTCTAAGCTGTTGCCCTGTAGAGTTCTGTGGCATCATAGTTCACAGCAACCTCCACCTTTTGGGCTTAAGTGATCCTCTTGCCTCAGTTTTTCTATTTTTAGTAGAAATGGGGTCTCACTTTTTTCTCAGGCCAGTCTCAAACCTGTGAGCTCCAACTATCCACCCACCTCGGCCTCCCAGAGTGCTAGGATTACAGGTGTGAGCCACTGCATTTGGCTCTACACAGTTTTAACACATGAAGCTCCAAGATACTATTGTTTTGTAAAAGTGGATCATATTGTTGAGATTCAGAATAGGCTAGGAGATAACATTGGATTAACAGGCTAATGCTTAAAGAATCAGAAAAAAGAAGAAAACTTTCTTCTTTGAAATGCTAGCATATCATTTGCTGGGGAAATCCAAAAAACATCCACTGTGGAACTGAGCGTGCATTCATTCCTTGGGTGTGTTCTCAGCTGCCCCAGTTTCATGGACATCAGCCATGTTGTTGAACATACTCCCTGAAAGAAGATCACCATAATTGATGGATCTAAGTGGACTGCTAAATGATGGATATTTCATTATTTATCCTGCTTTTTAATACTAACATTTTCCCTCTTTTTTAAAAAAATGTGGGCCTTATTCCATTTAGAGTGCTATAACAAAATATCACAGGCTGAGTGGGCTATGAATAGCTCACAGTTCTGTAGGCTGGAAGTCCAAGATCAAGACACCAGCAGGTTCAGCATCTAGCGAGGGCCTGCTTTCTTACTACAGTCTCCTGTAGCAGAAGAGACAAGGGACTTCTCTAGGGCTTCTTGTAATTGATCCTATTTATGAGGGCTAGGCCCCCTTGATCCAATCACCTTCCAAAGGCTCCACTTCCTAATACCATCACCTCAAGGTTAGAATTTCAATCCAGGAATCTTGTGTGGGGAGAATGTTCGGACTACAGCAATGTATAAAATGACCCTTTAGTAACAAATACTGATCAGGTGCCTTGGCTCTACCACCTAATATGCGTGTGACCTTGGACAAATATTTAAAGTCTCCAAGCCTCAGTTTCCTCACATGTAAAATGGAACTACCAATTCTTACCTCGTAGGATTTCCAAGAGGATTTAACGAAATAATATAAAGTGCTTAGTACCATGCTAGGCTCACAGAGAGAACAAGGAGGGATGAGGTGCTACTACTATTAGGGCTGGGGTGTAGTACTGGGAAGGCATGACTGGTAGTGTTAGGGCCAGTGGAGGGTAAACAGGTAGCAAGGAAGAGGCCATGGGTGGATAGAGGGAACTGAATTGTAGCTGGGAACCAAACTGCAGTTAGAAATGGTTCCCTAGTGGGAACATACATTGTAAGGAAATCCTAGTGACCTTTAACTACCTTTCAGCTCATTACCATCTAATTAGCATAGTATAGGTAGAGCTTTCATGAAGGATTGTGGGGAAGATCCATGGGTAGAAAGAGCAACTGCTATAACTGTTATGTAACCAACCTGTATGTACCCTGTTCTGTAATCTGCTATATAACCCCAACCTGTCAATCACTCCAAAAGGCAGGAGACTACAACCAATCATGCCAGGAGAAAGACGGGACAAACTATTATGCTTATAAAAGGTAGCATGTGCTCAGACTGTGGGTCTTTCTCCACTCATGGAGACTGACTTGTTCCTCTCTCTTTGGAATGTATTTTCACTTTGCGTCGTTTCCTTCTTTGCTTCCATTCTTTCTTTTATGTGACAAACTGTGTAAGATGACTTTGTATTTATGATCAGCCTGTCATCAGCTCAACTAGGTACCAGTAGTCATTTTTTGTTGTGTCACCCTCAGTAGAGGGCCCTGGTGTCACAGCTCACAGGAACCTCAAACTCTTGGGCTTCAGCGATTCTCTTGCCTCAGCCTCCCCAGTAGCCGGGACTACAGGCGCCCACTGCAATGCCCGGCTATTTTTTTGTTGTAGTTGTCATTGTTTTAACAGGTCTGGGCCAGGTTCGAACCTGCCAGCCCTGGCGTATGTAGCTGGCATCCTAACCACTGAGCTATGGGCACTAAGCCCCAGTAGTCATTCTTGACACTTGCAACCAGGGAATATCCAGACAGACCCAATAGTAGGTCTCTGGGTTGGGCATCATTGGAGGAATTTAGGGCTATCATCTAAGAATAGAGTACCGAACACTCTTGGACTGTCTAGGAAAGAGATGTGGAGAACAGAGTTCACTTCAGAAGTTTCCAGTCCTTGTCTTTTGCCATGTTAGTATTACAACAGTCCTGTTGATGTGCTTGGCTTCTCCTACTAAGCAATCCTTTACTGTTGTCTATACATTTTTTTTTTTTGAGACAGAGCCTCAAGCTGTCACCCCGGGTAGAGTGCCATGGCATCACAGCTCACAGTAACCTCCAATTCCTGGGCTCAAGCCAGTCTCCTGTAGTCTCCAGTCCTGTAGCTGGGCCCACCACAACGCCAGGCCATTTTCTGGTTGCAGCGGTCATTGTTGTTTGGCGGGCCCAGGGTGGATTCGAACCCGCCAGCTCAGGTGTATGTGGCTGCACCTTAGCCCGTTGAGCCACAGGCGCCGAGCCTCTTGTCTATATTTTTAGAATAGCTTACTCGACTTGTCCCTCTTTCACTTAAAACTAAAGCATATTATGAAAAAATGAAAACTGCTACACATTAGTCTCTTTGGAGAGGGTACAAATAATCTCAGATCTGAATTCAGAAACAAACCTAAATCAATTACCTTAAGAGGAGTACTCAAGACTAAGGGTAGCAAGCCAAAGAATTGGCTTGTCTCAACAACCTAATTGAGCTCTTTATTTTCAGAGTTAGAAAGAGAATGAGATTTATATGGTATTGCTGAGACGATCTCTCTAGAGATCCATGTGAGTAGGTAACTGAGATCACAGCATGGTTTTTAATTAGGTAGAAACACCTTATGTAATAAATGGAAAAATAAGCAATAAAATTATTAAGAGAAATATGAAGCCACTGAATTCAGAGCCTTTTGGGTAGGAGAAAAAGGAAATCATGACGGGGCAAAATTCAGTCCTGAGAACTAATAGTTGGTTGTATGCGTAATGTATAGGGAGTGACACTGGACATATTGCTACTCTCAAAGGACTGGAAAATGCTTAAAGCTCTCATGACCAATGACAAAAGGTGCTGCGGCTGTTGACAGCAGGAGTCACAAACGTAGACCAACCAGGCCTAGCCAGGAAATATAGACCAGTGAAGGCCAGGCCAAAACACAAACAAACAAACAAAACATCAGTGGTGACTGTGGCAAACTAGATAATAAATTTCCATCTAAAGTAAGCACCTAGACCAGGCACAGTGTCCCTGAATTACCCTATCTTTACATTTTTAACAATAAGAATTGTATTAAATTTCTCATCAGAAGAAAGAAAAATCTGCAGTACTGTATAAGCCCATATGAAATGCTCCTCTGGGCTGGATTCAGTTCTTGTAACTTATGATCCACAAACAAAAAGTTTCAAAGAAAACCTACACTTTCAAAAATTTTTTCCAAAAGTTTATTCTTTGTTCTTATGTTAGCGTGGTCACCGTTTGTAAAAGGCAAGGTGAAGGACAAGGAAGTGATACTTGGAGATGCTCCTACTAAATGTTCATAAGCTTAGGAAACACCATTGATGAGACAGGTGCAAGGAAAAATAAGCTTAGAGCAAAGGGAAGGAGTCACTAATCAGTCAGCACAATGTGCTCCTTGGGTCAGGCTTCTAATGCAACCCGACCAATCTGTGTGAGGCAACATCCTCAGGTTATCTGAGGCAAGCATTAAAGATGTACTTAAAGAAATTAGTTGCTCTCTAATTGTTCTAACTCTTACTGAACATCCAACAACCAATGAATCTCAGGGCTCTGAGTTTTCCTGCTGATGTTCTAGAAGGAACCCATGATCAGTGCCATGGCCTCTGCTGTGCCAGGCTCTAAGAAAGAGATTTGACACACAGAATTATACAGATTTCTCACAAGAAACCTTTGGTAAAATTAGATTTTTAAAGTTTTGCAAGAAAATAATAATCCAAAGTATTTGCATATATTTGAGAGATAAAAACCTAAAGATAAATCAATTTGCCTGTGTGTTCTTGTGCACTGGCTTGTTGCCTCGGATTGCATAAAATAATATTCCCAAAGCCATGGAAGTATACTTCTGCCAGGAAAATTTGTAGAGATTGCTTGACATTAAAAGTATGGAATTAAAGTATGGAATTGGTTGCTTTAAATATTTCTATGTCTATTTTCAATTTACTTCTCTGGATATATAGTTTGACATTAAGAGATTTTTTTATACAATTCAAATTAGTTGTCTCAAGTAAATGATGTTTTTCAAACAAGACTCCCATAAAGCTGGTATTTCCAAAATGATTTTTAGTGCCACCATCACCCTTACCCCAGCCATAATCACTACCACTGTCATCACCAGCATCGTCATCACTGCCATGCTACTAGAACCATCACCATGGTCACTACTACAACCATGATCACCACCATCACCACCACCACCACCTCTACCAAACTATCATCACCACCACCACCTCACCATAACCACTACCATCCTCACCACCACCACCTCTACTACATCCATAACCACCACCATCTCCACCACCATCACCACCACTATCTCTACCACAACCACCATCTCCATGACCATCATCATCACCATCTCCACCACCACCTCTACAACAAGCACCATCACAACCACCACCTCTATTTCAACCATAACCACCACCATCTCCACCAACATCACCATCACTACCTCTACCATAGCCACCATCACCACCACCAGCTCTACTTCAACCATCACCACCACCTCCACCGCCACCACCTCCACCACCATCACCACCACCACCTCTATTATAACCACCATCACCATCACCACCTCTACTACAACCATAACCACCACCATCACCACCACTATCTCTACCACAACCACCATCTCCACCACCACCACCACTATCTCCACCACCACCATCACCACCAAGACAGCCACCATTACCCCAACATCTTCATCAACACCATCACTACCACCAACACAGCCATCACAATGGGAGCCTTCATAAAATTAGAGAGATTTTCTTTAAATGAGCTTTCGTTTCTTGTGCGTTCTATATAGCATATTACTCAGTGTTGTGCTTACTGGGTATTTAATCACTTCTAATTGATAATAATCATCCCAGTAACATTTAGCACAAATGCGACCTAAATTATATTCCAAAATAATTTTAAGAATAAAATTGCTTTTTTCACCCATTCTCAAATGCAGTGAATAAAGACATTTACACAACTTTGAAAATATTATTAAAGAACATAGTTGTTCTTCCAAAAATATATTTAAGAGCAAATTGGCTTTTAAAATTATAAATGGAAACATTCCCTGGAATTGTCTGAATAATAGTACTGCTTTTACATAATTGTATTAAGAGATATCTAAACACAGCTGACAAAAGGTTGAGAGAGAGATGGCAATAATAAAAAAAAAATACATTTCAAAATGAAGATTTGTTTTTAAGACATTATGTTTTTATAAAAAAATTCTGATATGGATACACAACTATGAATACAGACTAGGAGAAATTCTCTACTCAATAGCCTCTTTAAAAATTATATATATCTTTGTTGTACAGTGATTTTTGGTCATCTGGGTATATATCAAGTAAAGGAATTATAGGGTCAAATGGCAAGTCTATTTTTAGATCTTTGAGTATTCTCCAAACGTCTTTCCAAAATGGATGTATTAGTTTGCATTCCCACCAGCAATGTAGAAGTGTTCCCTTTTCTCCACATCCACGCC
>CAUYON010092959.1:0-25441 GCA_963573935.1 Arctocebus calabarensis
TGATGCTACTTCATCGTTTTCAGGTATCCCTATAAGGCGAATATTGGTTTTCTTCAAGTTATCCCAGAGCTGTCTGGGAGAATGATCCGTTTTTGCCTTCCATTTCTCTATCTCTTTGAGCATTTGGGAGCATTTGAAGTCTCTGTCTTCAGTTTCAGAAATCCTTTCTTCTGCTTCCTCCATTCTGTTACTGAGTGATTCTACTGTATTTCTCAGATATTTGAGGGCTACAACTTCTTGTCTCAATGTGTCAATATCTTTGGTCATTTTCTCTTTGATCTCATTCAGTTCTTGAGACATCTTTTGGGTCATCTTTTGGATTACTGCTTGAAATTCTATTTCCATCTTTTCCTCCATTGTGCTGATCTTAGTTGCTATCCAGACTCTGAATTCAATTTCTGACATCTCAGCCATTTGCTTATTCAAGGAATCTTGTGCTTCATCTACCTTGTCATTCTTTGAGGGAGTTGATCTACTCTGGTTATTCGTATTGCCAGAGTTTTTCTGTTGATTCCACCTCATGATTATTTTTCACTGTTGCCTATGACCGTCCTCAGAGTTGGGGAGGTGTCTCTCCCAGATCAGACCCTGGCACAATCACTTGGTTGTTACTGGATCTTTGTAGGGAGTGACCCTATGTTTCTAATGATTTCTCAAACCCTGCAGGGTGGAGAGCTTAAATCCTCCTCAGCCTGCTTAGAAGACACTTTAAATTGCTAACTTGGGCTAAGCAGAAGCTTTCCTAGGAAAGCGCTGTGGCTGGGATCACTCCTTAAGTGGCTATCTACTTACCCAGTGTGCCAAAACTGGTCTCACCCTATGCCCCTGAGGGCTAAGGCTGTGAGGCGTCTCAGTCCCTGCCTTTAGGCTGCTCAGTCACTAGATTACTCGCTCCCGCCCGATGCCTGTTCTGGGACCCTGAGGGTGGAGCTTGCCAGGGCAGTTCCACAATGACTCCACACAGCCCACTACCAAACACTGGCAGCTCCGTCTGTCTTGATGGCCCAGTCTGGGGTCCCAGACAACACTTAAAAACCCCTGTACTCCTGCCCAAGTTCTCCCAAGTCAGTTCAACCAAATGCCAAGTCCAAAAGAAACCCAAACAGCTCAGAGGCAAGGCCTTTCCAGCCTGCAGTAACACTGTTGCCCCACCCACAGCCACCAACATGATCAGACTGAACGAACAGACACAACCACTTGCCCAATCTCCACCACTTTTGCCTTCCTCAGGGTGTCCAGAAGACTCACACTGTCTCCCTGTGTCCCCACAGGGAATTTTCTGGGCAGATCCTGCCTGACAGAGATGCCTGAAATCCTCTCTCCTCATTCTCACCATGCCCAGCCGCAAGGAAGCTGTTACTCAGCTGCCATCTTGAGTAACCCCCCACTTCACTCATTTTAATGATGGAATAATATTTCATTATTTGGATAGATGCCACATTTTGCATTTCCATTCATCAACTGAGGAACATTTAAATTGTTTCCACTTCATGGCTATTTTGTAGAACTTGAAAAATGCTGTTATCAACCTTTGTGTACAAGTTTTTGCATGAACATAGCTTTTCACTTTTCTGGATATATAGCTAAGAGTAAAATTCCTGGATCCTATGGTAAATCTATCTTTAAATTTTAAAGGAATTGCCAGACTTCACAGTCGCTACACTGTTTCACATCCCTAGCAGCAATGTATGTGGGTCCTAATTTCTTCACTTCCTCATTAGCACTGGTTATTTTCCCTTCTTTTATTTTTACCCATCTTAGTATATATGAAGTGAGACCTCTCTGTGGTTGTGATTGAATTTCCCTAAGGCTTTATATATTGTTGAGCATGCTTCATGTGCTTACTGGCCATGTGTGTATCTTTGGAGGAATGTCTATTCAAATCTGTTGTCCATTTTTCAATGGGGTTTTTGTCTTTTTGTGTTGAGTTGTGGGAATTTGTTTTTCTTTATTTATTGAGACAGAGTCTCACTATGTCACCCAGGTAGAGTGCCATGGGGTCATAGCTCACAGCAACCTCAAACTCTTGAGTTCAAGTGATCCTCTTGCTTCAGCCATAATACCTGGCTAGTTTTTCTAAGTAGAGACAGAATCTTGTTGTTGGTCTGGCTGTTCTTGAACTCCTGAGCTCAAGCAATGCATCCATCTCAGCCTCCCAGAATTCAAGGATTGAAAGCATAAGCCACTGCATCCTGTTGAGTTGTAGGAATTCTCTACATGTTCTTGATACCAGAGCTTTATCTGATATATGACTTACATTATTTTCTTCTGTTCTGTGGGTTGTTCTTTCACTTTCTTGATATTATCTTTTGATGTACAAAAATTTAGGTTTGGTAAAGTCAAATTTATATATATTTTTCTTTGGCTACTTGTACTTTTGAAGTCATATCTAAGAACTATAGCCCAATCCGAAAGCATAGAGATTTACATTTAGGTATTCTTCTAAATTTTATAGTTTGGGCTCTTGCATTTAAGTTTTTGAATCGTTTAGAGTTGATTTTTGTATGTGATATGAAGTAGGAATTCAAGTACATTCCTAGGTAATGGATATTCAGTTGTCCCAGCACCATGTGTTGAAAAGAATATTCATTTCCCATGGAGTGGTCTTGGCAACCTTGTTGAAAACCAGTTGACTGTACAGGTGTGGGTTTATTTCCAGACTCTTGGTGCTATTCCATTGATCTGTATGTCTATACTTTTTGCCAGTACTATACTATCTTGACCACTACAGCTTGGCAGTAAGTTTGGAAATTAGTAAGTATGAATTCTCCAACTTTGTTCTTCCTTTTCAAGACTGTCAGAACCCTTGCATTACTACATGTATAAAAAAGGTTTGTCTATTTCTTCAATAAATACAGTTATAATTTTGATAAGCATTTTATTAAATCTGTAAATCAATTTGGGGGTATTGGATTCTTAATAATATTGAGTCTTCCAATAAAGGAACTCTAATACAATACACTGCATTGTACTAAATAAAAAGATACTGTTTCACTTATTTAAATCTTCAATTTCTTTCAACAAGATATTATAGTTTTTCATTTCACAATTCATCCACTTCTTTGGTTAAATTTATTTCTGATATGTTTTTATTCTGTTTAATTCTATTGAAAATGTCTCCAAACTTTTAATTTTGGAACATTTCAAATTTACAGAAAAGTAAAAAATAAATAGTACAATGGAGTCTCACATACCTTACCTAGATTCACTAACATTAACATTTAGAACATTTTATTTTCTTATATTTACCCTCTTCTTCAGTTTCTCCCTCCCATTCTATTTTCTTTCTTTGGAAAAATATTTCTAAATTTCAAAAAACTGACTTACAAATCAACATTTTGTATAATAACCTTTATATTATCTGCAGACTTCATATTTTTAAGAGAATAATATTTCAGTAATGCTACTCATCATTTACACAATTCCCTTAACTGAATATTATAATTTTGAATTCTGATTATAGTTGTTTGGGCACAAAAGACAAAGGTGGCTAATACCACTTCTAACTGTCAAGATAAATTAGTTTCTATTGTCACATATTCCAGTGGCATGCATCCTGCGGCAAGATAACAAATGTCCGCATATACAAGGGAAGACTTCTGTGGTACTTCCACAGGTGCCACTTAATTGTGGCTGTACCATTTTATGGGAGCCCAAAGGACAAATAAAGCCTCCTTCAGATAAAATCATGTAGTTTTGTTTATTCATTTATTCATCTAAAAAATATAGTTTGAATGCCTATTATTACCAGGTGTGGTGCCAAGTACTGGGGATACATAATAAAACAATTCTGGTCCATGTCCTAATGGAAGTTACATTTTGGTGTGTTTATAGACTGTGAAAAAATAAACAGAAAATTCAAGTCATAATTCCTTAGTAATTATTTTGATGAAACTCTAAAAAAAAGTATTTTTTAACTCTTTTCAGAATAAACCCTTATGTGTATTGTAGTAAATCTTCCTTCTTTCCTTCCTTCCTTCCTTCCTTCCTTCCTTCCTTCCTTCCTTCCTTCCTTCCTTCCTTCCTTCCTTTTTCTCTCTCTCTCTCACTTGGGGGGGATATGTTTTAGGGCAGAAATATTAATGTGTTTGATTACAAGGTACTGTCCCAGATTCTTTCTAAAAGAAAAATAAAAGTCTAAATTCTGAAATACACATGGCATCATTGGTTTCAGGTAAAGGGAATAAAAGGGAGTACCTGGAATAGAGGATATTTAAATGACAGCTGTTATGAAAGAAATTATCAGGGTGCAGTGGTAGCCAATGGTGAGGGGGTTGGTTGAGGAGAAATTGAATCCATTTGAAGGAAAAAGGCCTCAGACTGTGGAATGTGTAAACTAAGACCTAAAAATGGAAGAAACCAGCCACAGAGAGTTGAAGGTAGAAGATGGTACAGAATATTATAGACAAAGAGAAAACAAATATAACTTATCTGAGAAGGGCAAAGAAGGCCTTTTCTGGCTGGAATGTAATAGTTCTTACTGCTTTGGAAAATCCATTCATAAACATAGGTCTATCTGCACACACACCACCTGCACCCCGTTCCCTGCACCAAACTCTTTACATGAGAATATTCCCTTCTTAGCTATTAAGCATGCAGACTGAAGGCTCAGGCATCTCCCCTTTCTACAGAAGATATGTTCTAGCAGAGACTTCTATGACTGGTTGGAAAAATCTTAGTACACTATAAGCATCCTACTCTGCTTGGGTCTTTTGTCAGACAAAGTATTGTCTCTCTGCCCAGATAGTTAATTCCCACTAAAGATGAGCCTTACAAAAATGACTTGACCAACAGCTGCAATATTCCAAGAGACCAAATTCTGCCACATAGATAACTTCCTTCATAGGCACATTCTCAGACCCTCTCTGTAAATACAGTAATTTTCTTTAGGCCAAACAGAACAATTTTGCATTTATATTATGCTAAATTCATATAAATTGATCTAATTTCATAATGAAATAACAAGACTTGTAACTTAAAATGAAACCACCCTTGATCAACAGAGAGGTAACAATGTCCCTTCATTGCACCGTGGAAAAACCTCCCAGCCAGGCATGATTTTATAGATAGATAGATAGATAGATAGAGTCTGTGTTGTCCTGGGTAGACTACCATGACATCATCATAGCTTACAGGAACCTCAAACTCCTGGGTTCAAGAGATCTTCTTGCCTCAGCCTCCTGAGTATCTGGGACTATAAATAGGCATATGCCACCACTCCTGGTTAATTTTTCTATTTTTAGTAGAGATGGGGTCTCACTCCTGCTTGGGCTAATCTTAAACTCAAGATTACTCAAGCAATCCACCTGCATTGGACTCCCAGAGTGCTAGGATTACAGGTATGATCCACAGCACCCATCTATCTTAATTAATTTCTTTGTTATTTTTTTTTCTTCAATCTCCTTAGTAGCTGGGACTACAGGCACCTGCCACAATGCCCGGCTATTTTTCTGTTGCAGTTTGGCCAGCATATAATGCCAATTTTACTGCCCACCATGCATTCAACTCTCCCAAAAACTTAAGTGGGGGAAAAAAGACTGCTAGGCTAGCATTTCTTTATGGTTATAGAAAAAAAATTTTTCCCACAACATCTATGAGTCTAAAGCAGCATTTATGTGATTCCAGACATTAGATTGAGAAGAAAAATCTGTTATCTGAATGTGTGATCACATAACATCTATATCAGCATGGAAAAATGGCTGGTAATGGCCAGATGTTTGGCGTTTCATTTGATTGGTTATTTTCAAATTATTTTCTACCCCAACACACCTGAGTGTTACAACAGCTCCCCTATCAGTTAAAATAATTCTCCAGGGGGGAAGGGATCTGTTCAGCTCTGAATAAAGGAAGGGGGTTGGAAAAAGTCCCTCAGGTGACTCCAGTATGTCTCCCTAGGGGACCATCATGTAGCAAAGACTAAATAGAAATGAGGCGTTTTATGAGTGACTGTTTCAGTGGCATCACACTGAAAATGACATCATCAATTATGGTATTTAAGTCCTTCATTTGTAAAGATGAAAATTCTAGACTTATTTTAAAATTAGGTTTATACAGGCAAATTGAGATAGAAAACAAGCTAAGAGTGACCTAGGGGAACTGATCAACTTTGATGATGGTGCGATAATATTGAGACAAAATATCTAGACTCATTTTACTTCTACGTAATCAGTTTGGGGGTTAAGGACTGTTTATTTAAGCAAGAAATCATTTAAGCCATTTTCTTTTTCTTTTCTTTTCTTTGTTTTTTAACTTCCTGGTTAATTCATTAAATATGCATTTTTGATGCAGCTGCTTTCTGCAGAATATTCAACTTCATTCTACAACTTTACATTGTATAACCCTGATAGTTGCCAGTATCTTGCGAATTAAAAACTAATGAGTCGCTTTTACAAATTAGCCCAATAAATGCATTTCTGCCATAGACATATGAAACTAAAGCCAGTTTCAAAGTTGATGTCTCTTATCATGTTTTTTTAAAGCCATTCCATAAATAAACTATACTTCCCTGTTCCTATGTTTGTATAAATACATATTATGTACATTTATCTACATGCCCATGATAGGCAGACACACACAATTTAACTATATTAAATCAAAGATTAATGTTCAGAATTAGGTAACTAATATACCATATGAGCTTGATCATTTAATTAATATCAAATGTTCAAACATAAAATAAAAGAACTCTTATCCTCACTTTAACATATAATTTACCTAGACAATTAAGAAAGATGGAATCACAGAAGTATAATATGCTTATAACTCTGTTTCTTTCACCTTGATTAATTGTTTTGTTCCTGACCATGCCTGGGTGGATTCCCGATTTCTGAGGTCCCACTACACATACATCCAAATGAGGTTTTTCTTATTTCCCGTGACTCAGAAGAAAAATGTGCATAGCCACTGTCAGTTAGCTCCAGAAGTGACCTTGACAACTTAAAGTTACAAAATCTACCTCTGAGCTTTTGTGATAGGCACAACTCTGTTATATGCCCTATAATAAGAAGGCAAGAGGTTTTCCAACAATTATTCCTCAGAAAGGAGAGGGCCACCTTATATTTGAGGCATTAATGAACTTTTTCATTTCCAAGCATCTTACTCTCAATTGCTTCATTTTAAAAAGTAACTTATTGGTTTGGGGGTGAAAAGCAGCCCTAAATGACCAATTAATATTGCTGATAGACAAGACTAAAGAAAATAAGTAAAAAAAAAAAACAGCACAGGTTAGCAATTATTCTAGTAGAACATACTACAAATATATCATGATTGTAACTATTGGTTGACATGTCTTTTAAAGATTACTTAGGAATTGGCTTCATGGTTTGGAATAATATTTTTAGCAACACTATCAAATATAAATTTCAAAATGTTATATTTCATGCAGCTTAGAAGATAGTGCTGCAAGCAAAACCACTATAAAACTAACTCTTTAATGACAACTGAGGCTCAGTGGTGACAAAGATGCTGAAATCAAAGATATGAAGGAAGAGCTTGAATAAGACTGGCATGAAATGTTAGGATAGACAAAGTATTTTTAATTATTAATTTATTTATTTTTAGAGACAGAGTTTCCCCCTGTTGCCCAGGCTGGAGTGCAGGGGCATGGTCATAGCTAACTGCGTCCCTACCTCAGGGGCTCAAGAGACCTTCCTACCTCAGCCTCCTAAGTGGCTGGGACTACAGGTTTGGCTTTTTTATTTTTTGTAGAGATTTGATTCCTTTAAGTTTCCCACACTGGTCACAAACCCGTGGCCTCAAGTAATCTGTCCATCTTGACTTCTCAAAGTGCTGGGGTAGCAGGCATGAGCCACCATGCCTGGCCTTATTTTTTAAATGGGCGTATTATTTTTCATACATATGAATCTCTAAAGTAAATTATATAAGTAGACATTTGACTATTTCCTGTGTATGTCAACATTATTTATTCAAGTTCAATAATTATTTTTTAAATCTTAACAGTGAAACAAATTTAACAATGTTTTAAATCATTATAGTCACAAGATAATGTATTGGTCACTGGAAATTTTAATGTTCATAATATGAAATTGTCTCTGGAGTAAAGTGTCCAGAGTTAGAAAATAAAATAACTAGTAAAATTAAATTTCAGATAAATGATGAATATTCCTTAGTATATCTCATCCAACATATGTGACATACTACTATACTAAAAAAAAAAATCACTTGTTTATTCAAATTTTAAAAAGGGTCCTGTATTTTACCTCGCAACTTTTTCCTGGAGTGAATTAATAATTTCCTTTTTTATGTTGCAAAGGAATAAGTGGGATAAATTGCTAGTAAGGTTTTCAGTATGCAAGTTTGGGGGTAGGCCTATTTTCTTGATTCCCAAACACTGAAAATGGGAGCAATTCCAACCCATCCTGTTGACTCGATACTTACCAGATCCTGTCCCAAATAACCACTTTCTGTGTCTTCATGTTGTTCTCTCTCCCACAGCTGATATTTCTATGTTTTACTTTCACTCTATAGAGCTATTTCAGATAGAAATTGCATGAAGGATGCCATATCGAACAGAGCAACGTCGTGCTGGATGCTGGAAAGTATTGTTTAGGGGGCTGCACATTATTCTAATAATGAGAAATACTCAGTTCATCGGGGAGACATTCCTGTAAGACGTATTCCAGAGACAAATAAGAAAATCATAAAATCTGAAATTCTTCTTATCCTCTTACCAGCCTTCAAAATAAGATTTTATAAAACA
The DNA here is from genome assembly GCA_963573935.1 of Arctocebus calabarensis. Lineage (NCBI taxonomy): Eukaryota > Metazoa > Chordata > Mammalia > Primates > Lorisidae > Arctocebus > Arctocebus calabarensis. The sequence goes on from CAUYON010092959.1 coordinate 8,720, forward strand.
TGTAACTCGTAGGACCTGGTGTTATTTCTGCATGACATTAGCGCATATTACTGTTCTGCATACATTATAAACATTACACAAGGGTCATCATGAACCCTGCAGTGCAAATTTTCATAAGACAATTTATTCCTACCTAGTGGGCACTTAAACCTCCTTTGTGTATCAGAGCAAAGTGTGTTCCAGCAATAAATAGCAGAAAAAGCACTATCCTGTCTCTTTTTTCCCCCACAAGTGAAGACCTTCTCCTCTTTTCAACCATCGACTGGATGCCCTGCACTATTATAAAAGTCACACTACTCTAGATAGTCTGTTATTGGTTAACTAGACAAAGCCCAACAGGTCGGGTGACCTATTTTTGTTTTTTGACAGTACAAGTCAAAGTACTTAACTTCAATCACAATCTCATTTACAAACCCCCCAAAATAAAAAGCATGACAGTGAACACTAATATGATGGTAATTTCACATTGTTTCTGCTTATGAATTTGTCTTTCCCTTATTAATCATCCAATAAAGTACTGACACTGCAGAATCCTGACGTGGCTCAACAAACCATGGACTAAGGACAGTAGCACCCTAAAGGAAGAGGCTACAGCCAAGCTGGAGAAGCGCAAAGCTTTTATTAACACCAGAGGCCCATTAGTGTGCTCTCTGTTCACCTTCAGTGGAGCAATAAATGAAGAGAGTTCCACCGGAGAGGACTCCTACTGTCTTTGTGCTGGTAATGCACAGCCAAGCTGTAGTCATGTTGTAACGCTTGTAAGAAACAGATGTTCCTTCCCTGACAAATCTCCTTTCTTGATTTATTATTCATTTGCTCAAATCACAATGGAAAGTCTTTGGCCCATTAATTAAATTCCAAGCAAAATAAAATTTGCAGCAGAACTCATTACTGGTAAATGACTTTGACACTTCATCAGATTTGAAGGTAAAATAGGCGACTTTAGGAAGTTAAAGGTGGAGGGAGCCCAGGCCTTTTCTGCAACCACTGCAAGATGATAAAGATTGTGATGAAATTTTTATGTTAAGTACTGATCTTGGAAAGTTCAATTTTCTCCCCCATCCCATCTCTGTCCCTACCACAATCTACTTTCCGGCTTCTTGTAAAGGAAGGTCTGAAGGGGACACTTGATTTTCAAATATGTTTATGTATGTATGTAACATATCTTGTTCCAAACACCAAAGTGCATATTTTCTTCAGGATGCAGAGAAGCTGGGTACATTGTGCATTTGATGTATTACCTTTTGAATAAAGGTCCAAGGGAAATCTAATAACCGTGAACTGTAGCATAATAAAGGAATTAAAACTAGGACTTGAGAATGGAGCAGAGGGAATTTTGATATCCTGATCCAAACATCCAGAAATATTATCTAAAGTGAAGCAAAAATGTTCTAATGTATGACTAACCGAATCACAAGCCATCCCAAAGGGGAGAAGGTAAATGCTTTTAGAGCAAGGGCACAACTCATGGTTTTCATCCAAAATAGAACACATATTGAAATCAGAATTTTGAAAATGTGAGAAATGTTGTTTGTTTGGTTGAAAGTGGGATTCTATTTCTGTTTATGCCATGCCAGTTTTTGAGTCTTATTAACAATATCTATCTTGTCCCAATGAGTCAAATATATTGCCCCCCCCATGTAATTGCATGTTGTGATACTTTTCTCTTGCAGTTATTTATATGCCGAAGACATCAAAGATGAAGGTCTTTTATTTTTTGGAAAACATTACACCTTTAATCTAAACTACTGGATGAAGAAATACTTAGCAAATATGATATCAGAAAAGCCTGCCTTAAGGATGAGACAAAAATACGTTTTAACCACTTGAATCCAATGATCCATTTTTAAAATATGGAGCATATTGTATGGTGAAAACCCACCATATAGTATTAAGTGGCTCTGCCATTCACTTGAAGCAATCACTTCTTGTTATGATGTTTATGAGAAAATATAAGGAGATGAAAATATAAGAAGACGGTGGCAAAGCTGAAGCAAAAAGCTGTTCTTATCATTTCTGGGTCATGATACCTAGTTGATTAAAATTAAGATGAAATACCAGACACAGGTTAAGTTTTTCAGTGAACCTCAAGGTACTGAATAAATAATCCTCAGCAACATCCTTGAAATACAAGGATCTCTAATGAAAGATTTGTGATAATTCAGGAAATCAGTGAGGAATCCTTTTATACTGTGTCAAACAGCATTTGTTATACAAATGTGAAAGCACCAAGGGTAATATTAACATATTTAGGAAAATTATATATGTTATCTGAAAATATTGAAAACATGTCTATATTTTGTTTTTATCAAAAATCTGAGCAGGTTCACAAGGCTTCTCACTGCAAAGAATAACAAAAATATATTTCATATATCCTTAAAAGGAACAGTTCCATTTGTAGTGAAACATTTTTCTCATTAATACAAGATAGCCCTTGTCTCAGCTGTCTTAATTAGGCTCTCTGTCTTTAATTTTAATCCTTTCTACTTCTTTAGAGAATTAAAAATATAAGAAACAAAGAAATCCATATGTGAAAATAATGCACTGAAAGACAGAAAAGAGGCTTCTGCATACCACAGAGCCAAGAGTTAGTGTCATGAAGTCTGAAGGATGCTGGAGTCTAGTCCGTGGTTCTGCCAAGACTGGCTGCTGTTGTCCTGAACAAATGAAGGATACGCTGATCTAATGCTGAATAACATGGAACTCTAGAAGGGTAAGGAAGTTATAAATTGTGAATCTAGATCATATTTTTAATTTAACAAACATTCCAGAGCCTTTCTATTAAATAGGTCACAGCCTATCAAAGTAGTCACCTTACTTGGTTACACATTTATTCTAATGGCACTCTTCTTGCTCAAAATTTTCTATAACTCTGTATGAAATGTCTTGAGGATCAGTATCATTAATTGAGCATCATTTTGTTTTTAAATCATGGATGATACTATACCACTAATGATCAAATTTTCTCCCCAATTTTACTTTTATGGGACACCTGACTATTTCCAAAAAGTAAGCCCCTTCTCAAAAAGAAAAAAAAAAAAAAACGAAAGAAAGAAAATTGATTTGCCATTAATCAGGATATTCTCAGGTCCTCAAGATTATTTTAAAAAGGGAGTTATAAAATTTTTTCAAGCGAAGACTGCATTAATGGGATGTATGTGTTATAATGTGTAATAATGTGGAGTTTCCCAAGGTAACAACTTTAGATGCATAGCACCACAACTTTGGATGAACTAGTTCTAGCTTATTAGCTAAAATATCATTTTATAAATATTCAAAAGCTCCCCCATTTTTATTCTAATAGTACAGAAAGTGGAGGCAGGAATATAATAATATCACAGACCCCTTCAGCATCTACTTTTGTACCTTGAAATTAAAAAAAAAGTCATCAAATCTTTAAAGGTGCATATCTCCCCTTTGAACATTGTAAATAAGAGTACTAAGAGAATAGACTTTATTAGTTCTGCCTAAATGAACCTAAATTATCACGGAAAAATGATTAATGTTGAAGCAATTGACAAGAAAAGTACAGATCGCAATACAACAATGACTGTACAAAATGGAATGAAAAACTTGAAGCTTATCAGGATCCAAAGGTTAGTAAAAGAAACTGCAAGATCTCTCAGGGAAAATCAGCTGAACAGAAGTTCCTTTTTTTAAGAAAAGGAGAAGGCAGAGGGGGAACAAGAGGAGGAAGCCATAGTAGTGGATTTTTTCCTTCAGTTTATTAGTAAAAGAGAAGGAGTCACAGGTGCCACGTAAGAAAAAGGAGAGAAAGACTGTCTTCCAGTGGGGGAGAAACAATAATACCAAGGTTTGCTGGCCTGATCACACTTCAGTGGTACCATAGTAGCCTGTTTTGGCTGAATGATTTAGTTGCTTCAAACTGTGGGCTACAGTGGATCGTTAGAAGTTCTATGTTCCCATTTCCTCCCATGACTTAGGACTTGCACCTTCTCACAGCCTCCTTGAAACAAGCTTGTACGAGTCAGGTACATGGCTCATTACAAATCCATGCATTTCACACCAAAAGTAATTTCAAAGGGTAATTCAAAGGATATTCTACCCATTTTATAGATACCGGCTTTTAAGAAAAGCAGATTAATCTATGCTGCGTATGAGAACAGAATATGTGTGTAAATACCATACTGTGGGAGTTTAGGTACTTGTTTGAGGAAAAAAAAAATGACTAACAACTTCTGCACAATCAATGCTTCCCTATCATGCAAAATAAAATACTAAAACTAGGAAACAGCATATATTGTCCAAGTGGAAATCTAATCGAGTTACTGGAATGAAAAAAAAAGCCTATAAAAATTCTTAGAGAATACTGTTATAACTGTTCCATATCAATATCTAGAATAAAATTAAATTTAAAGTTTGCACATTTTTTTGTTTAATATTTTGAGGGCACATATAGTAGCCAAAATTCTAGTTATCTTCTCTAAGCAGCATATCCAAATAGTTAGGTGGCACTTCTGTTTATAAGAGCAGCCCAGACCCAATGAGTACCAGTTTATTCTAAATCATTTCATGCTGAGATACCGAGGGAGAGCTCCCCTGAGACACTGATGACTGGCAAGGTAGCAGAAGCATCCATAGAACACCAGTGAGTCAAGTCTGAAGAGCCTGGAAGCTCAGTGCTGGAAACACAGCAGACTTGTCACCTCTTTATGGCATCTCTGCCTCAGAGGGGTCACAGTTCAAAATATTGGAGAAAGAGCAAAACATAATCTTTACTCTTTGACCCGCAAGGACTTCTTCATTTTTTTCTTCGCTCTCATTTTTCCACTCTCATTGCTACATGACTTTGGTTAAATCAACATATATAATATGCTAACATGAGCTGTAAGAGAAGACAGCACTGGCCCTGGAATGTAATGGAGAGAAGCCTGATTTACAAACCGACGGGGCTTCTCAGTAACCAGGCCTCCACACAGAGTTGGCTGTCACTGGGACCAGGCTCCTTGGTAATCAGCCCTCATACAGAGTTAAGCTGTCACCAGGACCAGGCTTCTTAGTAACTAGTTGTCCATACAGAGTTTGCTGTAGCTGGAAATTTTTTTAATGGCCCTTAGAAAATGGGCAGCGCACTTGGAATCAGAAAACTAATTCTTGAGTCCCAGCGAGTTGTGTTATTTGGGATCCTAGAGGAGAAGGCAGTATAGTATAAAGGAAAAGCATAGGTGTTGGAATTATAAAAACGTGAGTCTCACTCTCAGCTCAGCCTCTGACCAGTTATGTGACTTTGGAGAAAGTCTTTAACATATGTAGGGATCTGTTTTCTTGTTTGCAAAGAGAGATTGAGAATTGTTGGAAAGAGTAGCTTTAAAACCTTGCATAAGTAAGTCCCAGTCTCCTCATCTATAAAGAATCAAGTTTATAATCCTAAATCCCCTCCTGACCTAACATTTTAGGATTTTGCACATTGTTTGAAATTGATTTCAACTCTTGTTTCAGACTCTGGACTATATATTTAGGAATGAAAAATTTCATAGCAACATAAAATCAACTTCTGATTGAGTGTTACGTATGAACTCAATGAGAAAGATGTTTTATGCATATATTTTCTACTCTTTTCAGCAATTCTCAATCTCTCTCTGCAGATAAGAAAACAGATCCCCAAATATATTAAGGACTTTCTCCAAAGTCACATAACTGGTCAGAGGCTGAGCTGAGAGTGAGACCCAAGTTTTTGTAATTCCAACACCTATGCTTTTCCTTTATACTATATTGCCTTCTCCTCTAGGATTCCAAATAACACATCTCTTACAAGCCCAATAGGGGTGTTTTTGCAGGGATGAAAAACTGAAGATGAGTTTTGAACATATCCTAAGGAATAAAGGTGAAAATTTAGCACAGTCAACTACATACACCCATGTGGACCCACCTTGTACAAGCAACTGTGGAAGCCCTTTTAAGTTAGAATATTAGAAGAAAGTACGGTGCCAGCCCCATATTCTGAAGATGGCGGGTTCAAACCCGTCCTTGGCCAAACTACAAAACAGAAAAATAGCCGGGCATTGTGGTGGATGCCTGTGGTTCCAGCTACTCAGGAGGCTGAGGCAAGAGAATCGCCTAAGCCCAAGAGCTGGAGGTTGCTGTGAGCGGTTGTCACCACAGTACTCCATTGAGGGTGATAAAGTGAGACTCTATCTCTACAAAAAAAAAAAAAAAAGAAAAGAAAAAAAAGAAGTCAGGCAAGCACCTGTAGTTCCAGCTTTTTGGGAGGCTGAAATAAGAGAATCACTTAAGCCCAAGAGTTTGAGGTTGCTGTGAGGTGTGATGCCACAGCACTCTGACAAGAACAACATAATGAGACTCTGTCTCAGAAAAAAAAAAAAAAGGCCCTGGTTAACCACAACGTCCTTTCTTGCTATCTTTTCCTCCTTAATTTGTCCACTCCCCACAAATCTGGACCCATGGAACCTCCATCCTCCATGGAGCCTCCATCCAGGTCACCCAGCCACCTTCAGCTGTCCTCAGTGTAGGAAGGACACACTCCTTCCCTATTTTGTCCTCCATCTGGATTTTCCAAGTTCAGTGGTTTTCAAACCCGGTTGCCTGTCATAATCACTTGGGGAATTTTTAAAAAAATAATGTTTTGGAATGTCACTCTCAGTCTTTTCCTATTATTGTTCTGGAATAGGCCGCAGGATACAGTATTTTTAAAAATCCCCCCTGGAGATTCTAATGGCTGTGTTCACTCCTGACCCCCGGAAAATTCTCAATTTATTTCCTCTGCTTTGACCTTTGGGCTGCATAATAAAGAGTCGCACAATGGACCAATTAATTCCATTCCTAACGAGGTATATCATTCCCCTATGTCACTGGGGCTGCTGGCCATCGCTCCCCTTGCTTTAGCCAACGGAAGACTTTCAGAAGAAAGACTGCTTATTGCAAAGAAGTCTGTTCCAGCAGGCCTGCCTGAGGGACGTGACTCTGCTGCTTCCTGGCTGTGTGACCTCGGACAGTATCTCAGTTTCCTCATTGGTGAAGTGGAAATGATAATGACACTAAAGAGTGTTAAAAGTATTTAATAAGCTAATGCAGTCATGTGCCACATAAGGATGTTTTGGTTAAGGGTGGACTTTCGTATCTGATGTGTTCTGGGCTGTACCATCTAGGCATACATGAGCGCAGTCTATGATGTTCACGTGATGGTTAACTGCCTAATGACATATTTCTCAGAATCTATCACTGTCGTTAAACAAAGCATAACTGTATAGGTAAAGCACTGTTACGAGAGTTTAGAGATAATATGCGTTGTATAAATGCTTGTTTAAATTGTCACAAATCGGATTTCTACAGTACCTCCTGACATGTGCTTCACAAGGCCTATCCTCAGCTTCCCCCTTCTCTTCACTTAACTTTGTTTTGTATTTTATTGGTAGCCCTTGATACGAGCTGCCCCTGTTTTCCCTTCTGTTTAAGCATTTCCTTGTAACTTTACCCCTTCTTTCCCTCCTTCTGGCCAGTCCCTGAGATAGACGCATCTTGGGTCTTGTCATAGTTAACCTCCTCATGCATTTGTCTCCTTCCCCCATTGCCTGTTCAGAACTTGTCACCCTTCTCTCCTCTTTGTGACTGGACATTAGTCTCATCATAAAACATGCTCAGATCTCTTCTCTCTCAAAACCTTACTTCCACTCTGTTTGCTGGTCAAATTCTCATTTTTCTTTCCTTTCTCTGCCAAGCTTCTTTTAGAACACTTGCTAACCGTTTTTCTCTGAACAATTCTTCTCAGCTTATTAAGCCTTTACACATCACTTGGTCTTTGTAAGCCTACCACTTCCCAAGAACTCACTTGGTTTAGTGGGTTTATTCCCTCCATGATTCTGCTGCTTCTCTCCATGTTGAATGGACTGTCATCCTTCTCTTACTTAAGTATCTCTTCTTCCCTGACTCTCATAACGTCTCACACTCTGCTTCTCACTTACCTCTGTCTTCCATTTCTAATTTGCTGATATATTTCCCTTGGCCAACATGCTAATGTAGTTTTCCTTAAAGATCTGAGTTAGACTCTGATCTTTTTTCTTTATTCTCTCTCCCTTGACGACTTCATTTAATTTTTTGATTTCTCCATGCAGATGAAATAGAATTCTCTCTCCATCCCAGCCTGTATACTTTCAACCACCAGCTGGGCATTACTAGCTTGCTATCACCAATACATCTCAGACTCATTATGTGTAAAACTCAAATAACCACTTTCCCTCTCTGAGGCTCCTGTGTTTATTAAATACATTGCCTTTCTGATGGTTAAAGCAGTCTTGAAATGTCAGTGCTAGCTAGCACAACTTTCCTCTCCCCAGTTTTCTCTGCCTGCATGCCAGAACGAAGTCTATCAATTCTATCTCTACTCTCCTATTTCCACCCTCACTGCTAAAACCAGTTTTCAGAACGTTGTTACCTCTATGAAGAGCTGCTGCAATACCCTTGACTCTGTTTCTGGTTTTCCCATCTCAAATTCATCTTGGACAATGCTAGCACAGAGCTCTGATTATGTCATGTTTCAAAAGCTTCAAAGGATACCTATTGCCTAAAAAGTAAATAATTCATGCCTTAACCCCATATTTGAGGTCTTCTGTAATTTAGTCTCAACCCACTTTCCAGTATCCTGAACTAGAATCTAACCACCTACTCAGTACTCCATGTCCATGTGTTTACCTCTGTTTCATTCCTCTGCACCCTCCACAAAACTCAATTTATCTGACTGTGCTCAAACCCTGCCTGTTTTTCAGTGTGGGTGTTTTGAATGAAATTTAGAAATGAGGCCAGAAGCTTGTCCTCCATAGATCGGGGTGGTTTGGCAACTGTAGATGGAAAAGTAGACCAACTTACTTCAGATCTTCATGATGATAAGAGTATGGTAGTCTACAGGGCCACTCAGTCTGGATTCATGAATTGGTCTGTGCTCTAAAGAAGGTCAAGAAGTTACCAGGGTGAATAACAATTATAGATGCTAAGAATTTATCTACAACAGAAACAGCCTAAAGTGACAATATGGATGTGGATAGCTAAAAGGTGAACACATGCAAACATAAAACACACAATCGCTAATGCTAGGATTTAATCATTTCAAATAAACTAAAAGACATAGAAGAATATTTGAGACTTCATGTCCAATGGATGGTATTATATTATGGGGTGGACAAAATGATAGAAATAGAATAAGCTGAGTCTTATTCCAGCTTTTTCGCTTTCTCCTGGACCCTCTGATATATAATGTCTTTCTTTGGAGCCTCATTATCTCTGTATAGGGTTGATCAAATAGTTGGAGAAGAATTCCTACCCCAAATACAGGTCTCCCTGTCTCTCCTCTCCTGCACCCAGTCCTCTGCCACAAGCCACACATGTGGAAAATTTATTTCCAAGAAACATACTTCTTTTGGAATAAACATGTATTCTAATTATACATAAGATGAGTTTTTCAAAGGATTTAGTGTTACTTTAATAAGAACTTTAAAATTTTGCTAATGAAATGTCATCTAAATATCCAAATGGTCAAATATATAGAACACTGGGGTTAGACAAGGAAAGGGGCAAAAAAAAAAAAAAAAAAAAATCAAGACAAAATTCAAAGGAAAGAGTGAATTGTGGAAATGAAACAACATAAGCCATGTATCAAGCAAAGACTATAAACTGAAGTTTCCCTTGCATCAATATGTAGCCTACAGCCCAGCTAGGTCCTTCTTTCTGAAACGTTAATACTCAGACACTGCAAAGCAACAGGACATGTTCTCCCGAGTATAGAATGAGTATTTAATGCTTTTTTGCTGTAGGTCAGTTTTACATCCTTCAAAACATCAAATTAGATCTAATAGTGAGAACCATAAACCCTTGTGCTAAATTGCTTCTTATGAATGGTCTATGATACAAGCATGGGATTTATGCTAACATGACAAAAACAGTGGTAAAATTGCAGGGATAATTTGGGAATCCAAAAGCTGGCTTCAGGTGTGACTGTGGAAAAGTCATGAAGCTTCTGGAACCAAGTTTTTATATCATACAATGATAACTCGGATTTCTATGAAATCCTCTGAGCAGCTCTTAAAGACATCATGAAGCAAGGTATTTTACCAGCAGCCAAAATATTCTCTATAACGGAGGATGACTTTTTTTTCATGCACAGAAAGATAAGACACAAATATTGGAGATCAATCAATGATTAAATAAAGCTTTCTCCTGCATGAAATACTGATGCAAGTTGCCAGGACACACAAAAGCTAACGGTGATAGATATGTCTATCAAGGTTTAAATACTCAGAGGCAAAAAATAAATAAATACTCAGAGGCTTCTAACGCAAAGCAATTTGAACTGTATCAGAAATACATTCACACCACACTCCGTGGGCAGCAGAGTCGTTTTACATTTAATTAGGCAAAGAAAGTCCAGCTGAATGGGTTAAAAATTGCCACTATTTCACAGTAAGTGATTTTCTTAACCCCCAAGGGTTCAAATTACTTTGGCAGGAAAAGCAATTATGCAATTAATAGGGGAAAAATCTCCAGAGCTCTGTAATTTGCAAAGAGGTAAAGGTTCTATGCCGGCCTGCAGGGGACAGCTGAGCTCTGAAGCTTTTTTCTTTTCCTTTTTTTCTCTCTTTCTTCTTCTTTTTTCTTTTTCATTTTGACCACACCTGAAATAAAAACCAAGGATATTTTGAGGAGTAGGAAAGCACAACAGGCCAGATAATGTCCCCACCAGTATATTCGTGACAGGCTCATCAGAGTGGATGCCTGCAATCAGAAGATTAAATACCCATTTACCAGCATCAGAGGAGAGTTTGGTTTTATAATGTATTGTCCTCTATTCCCCAGGAGGCTGCTTTGTTTGATAAAATGCTGAGTGTGGTGTAAAAATATCCCTCTCTCTGTAATTTGCACTCCCCTCCATTTAAAGCTATTCTTACTGCAAACGAGAATTGAAAGCTGCTAAAATTAAGTGGTGTCAGTTCTCAATGACACTTTAATGATAGAGTGCCTAGCAAATGAGCTGAGAATGAATTCCAGCATCTCTGCTAAAGATAGTAACTAGCCCCAAACACTGAGATGCTCCAGCTGGGCCGCACTTCACCTGCTTCATTCATATTTAGTAGAATTGAAACAGAGAAACTGTAATTTAAATGGTCATAAAAAGAATGGTGAAAATACATGATGGCCACTGGGTCAAAGAAATTGGAGTTTGGGGTTGTAAGTCTCAGATTTTCTCTCTGACTGAGCACCATGCTTCTCTTAACAAGATGCTCTCACCAACACAGGACATGGTATTTTAAGAGAGCAAATGTCCCATTGACCACGAAAGGCTTTTCTGATTCTGTGACCGAAAGGACAGAGGCTGTGATTTGTTTTATTGAATGAGTAAATACTCATTAAAATCATTGGCTTGACATTCTTTGCATTGTTGTGTGCTGACAGACTTGAGGGTCTGAATTGCTCTGGTATCACCACAGTGTCATTAGGAGAAAGAGGACTTTCTCTCGTTGTGGTGGACAAGAGAAGTTGTGGGTGACAGTAACAACCCTCCCAACACGCCTCATGCATCAGCCAACATCACACAGAAGGGATAATAAAGAAAACAAGAACCTCAGGGAATCCCCCTCCCACCACAAACTCAAGCTCAGGTGGTCAGAATCTTGTTTATTTTTTGAGACAGAGTCTCACTTTGTCACCCTAGCTACAGTACCATGGCATCATAGCTCACAGCAACCTCAATTCTCTTGCCTCAGCCTCCCGAATAGCTGGGACTATAAGTGCCCACTACACCTGGCTATTTTTAGATATAGGGTCTCATTCTTGCTCAGGCTGATCTTGAACTCCTAAACTCAAGAGATTCACCCACCTCGGCCTCTCAGAGTGCTGGAATTATAGGCATGAGTCATCATGCTCCGCCCAGAATCATTTTTAGAGTCACAGGAACTTGAAGATAAGTTCACTAAAAATTCCCTCATAGTCATATAACTTAATTACATGTTAATTTCAGCATCTAAGGCTACAAAGTCCACCCTAGGAAATTGTAAGCATTTAAGGTGATGACTACGTAAAGTCATCATAGAAAAATCTAGACAACTGTATTTTTAATCAATAAACAGACATGTTTGTTTATACCAATAAGGCATAGAGTAAATTGGATAAACATGTAAGGAAAAGACCACATTATACCTGGAAGCCCTTTGGTTAAGCATGGCTTCCTGGAAGAAGTGAACTGGGTGTGGCCCTTGCAGAAGTTAAACACCCGAATAGGGGTATGAAAGATGCCTGGCAAGAAAAAAAAAAGTATGCTACAGGTATGGAAGGACTGCCCTCACTGACACAGTGTGACAAGGAATAACGAGGGACAGGTGGGCCGGCTCAGGTGCATATTGCGGGAATACCTTAATTTCTACCTAAAGAGTTTGGACGTGATTTGATTAGTAACAAGAAGTACCATAGATCCCTGAGCACCTCATGAGAGTATTGTAGAAACTGAAGGAGATAACATAGGGGAAAGCTACTAGTGCCACAGTGCCTGGCAGGTTATGCACAATAAATGTTAGTCTGCTGCAGTGTTATCAGTATTTCTGAATAGGGGCGAGATATAATGAACACAATGCTGCAGCAACAGTGATCTGTGCAGGACAAATCAGAGGCAGGGAGAGCTGGGCTCTCCATTTGCAAGCATGGCTCACCATTGTGAGTGCAGACCATATGTCAGTAGATTTCCAAAAAGCTGCCATCTGCCACTGCAGCAATCGGATGGACCTCTGCCGCCTATATGATGCTGGCCAGAGACCTTCTAGACAGTGTATCCTACTGTAAAATGCAGTTCACACATGTTTCTTGAAATTACAGTGTGGTTTAGAAGCAGGCAGATGTGGCACACAGGAAACAAGAAAACACTGAGGCCCATTGATTGCATTTTTATGATAGGGCTTCATTAACAATCTGGAGAACACTGGAATTCCTTATGGAAAGGTGCCATAAATGCTTGCAAAAAATGCTCCACGGTTTTAAAATGAATACCCATTTTTGCAATTGTATCATAATGGAAAATATTGAAATGATTTTATTTCTACATCTCTTGAGAACATTGGTGGTCTGACAATACAGCAAGGTTAAGGTAAGTCATGCCAGCCTCCTCTGAGCTTTCCTCCTCCTTTACCTCCATCTATCAGCTTGGCAGCAGTCAAATAAGGGCTGCAATACTTTATGATGTTATGGTAGCTGACAGTACTATCTATGATCTTTTACTTTAGACAATATTGTTAAAGTGGTTATGAGTTCTTAACATCAGGAAATGAGAGACACCCAAGTTAATTGTTTGCTTTTGCTGTTGTAGAATTATCTACATAGTTTGGGTTTACTTCTAACTCATGGAAACTTTTCATCAACTTCATTGAGGTATGATGTATGTGTTATAAATGGATTTAAAACATACATTAAGTATACAAGTTAATAAGCTTTGACATGTTTATGTACCCCTGAAACCAACATCACAATGAAGAAAATGAATAGTTCTTCCATCTTTCTTCTTTTGAAGGAGCAAAAGATTATTTATGCTCCTTCAAAGTCCCTGCCTCCTTCCATTTACAGCTTCGGGCATTATAGATCAATTTTTCACTACTATATATGACTTCATGGTTTTTTAAGAATATCATATAAGCAGGATCATAGAGCATAGTCTCATTTGTGTCTTGCTCTTGTCCTTCAGCCTGAGAATCCTGAGATCCATTCATATTGTTTTCATGTGTCTGAAGTTCATTCCTTTTCATGATTCCTTAGTGGATAGGAGGTCTATGGCAGTGTCCTGCTCAGTGGCATTCAGTACTGTTGTTGCGTGTTTTGTGTGCCATCATGACAATGTTGAAGCTTGAATTAGAGCAATGAACTAGCATTAAATTTATTGTTAAACTTGACCAAGAGTGGAAGCGAAATCAAGAACTTGTTACTCCATGTTTATGAAGATAATACCATGAAGAAAATGTCAGTGTAAAAATAATTTTTCTGGAAGAAGAAAAAGCATCACTGATGAAGAGAGGTGAGGGCAGCCATTAATCAGCAGAACTGACAAAAACATTGTAAAAATTCATAGAATTGTGGGTCAAAATTGTCGATTGACTATAAGAAGCATAGCAGACCAAGTAAACAACAATAGAGAAATGGTTAGGAAAATCTTAACTGAAAATCATGGCATGAGAAAGGTGTGGCTCTTATATCATAATAAGGCACCAGCTCACATAGCACCATATGTGATGGAGTTTTTAGCCAGCGAACAAATAACTGAATTGGAACGCCCTCCTCACCACCCAATCTGGCCCACTACAACTTTTTTCTTTACCCAAAGATAAAGGAAATATTGAAAGAGACATTTTGATGGCATTCAGGACATCAAGAATAATTTGACAACAGTTCCAATGGCCAATCCAGAAAAAAAGTTTCAAAATTGTTTTGAAGGGTAGACTGGGTGCTGGTCAGTGCATAGCTTCCCAAGGGGAGTGCTTCAAAGGTGACCACAGGGATGTTCAGCAATGAGGGATATAGCACTTTTTCTAGGATGAGTCTGCAACCTTGTCAGACCTCGTATACCACATTTTGCTTTTCTATCCACCCTGTAGTGAATGTTTATAATTTATGTGGTCTTGGCATCTATTTTGAATATAAGTTGGATTCTCTCATCTCAGAAACAGGGCTTTGTCACCCTTGACAGTTTTCAGTTCTCTGCCTTCTCCTAGATTCTCGATTCAGTCAATCCAGATATCTGCTTTATACAACTGCTTCCTGTGAGACTGCTAAACACAACCTCCTTGGCTGCTGGGAATCCTAGCATTCCCATTCCCACTCCAGTTCCTCCCTCCTGCTCATGGTGTTCTCCCCCGTGTGTGTCTGTGTCTCTGTGTCCTAAATTCCCTCTTTATAAAGAGAGCTGTCATATTGGATTTAGGGTCCACTCTGATCCAGTATGACCTCACCGGAACTTAATTTCATCTGCAAAACCATAATGAGGTCACATTCACCTCAAGGCAAGGGATAGACATGAATTTGGTGGAAGAGGCAGAGCATTATTCAACCTAGCATAGTAGATATTTGGGGTTTATAGTTTGGGCTCTTCCAAAACAGTTGTACCATTTTACTTTTCCACACATAGTATATGAGAGTTTAGTTGATCCACTTTCTTGCTGACACTTGATATAGTCAGGTTTATTAGTATTCTTTATCTATGTTGATACAAATTCTTGGTCAAACCCATGGATTAAGAATATTTTCTTCTAGTCCGAGACTTGTCTTTTACTTTTTTCTTCTTTTTTAAAATAAATAAGACTTTTTATTTTTATTAAATCATAGCTGTGTACCTTAATGCAATCATGGGATACAATGTGCTGGTTTTATATACAATTTGAAATATTTTCATCAAACTGGTTAACATAGGCCTTCATGGCATTTTCATTAGTGTGTTAAGACATTTATATTCTGCATTTATTTATTTATTTATTAAGTTTCTTGCATAAACTTTTATTCACCTCTATATTGCATGTCCAATAGTGTGCTTGACAAAGAGTAATCACCAAAAATATATATATATATTTAACATAACCACAGCAACATTTCTCAGATGATTCGTTTTCATATTAATCTCTAAAAAATTTTAAATGCAAAATATATTCATTTTTTCCACAGATAAGAAAATATACTGAGTTTAACTCCTTTTATTACTAGTACAATACATTGAACCACTTTTATTTCTATCTTGTACTTTCAATGAATGTGTGTGATAGGTTTTGTTTTTAATATATGTGGGCATAGATGATTTTTCCAATTAGTTTGAAATAAGCAACTCTAGCATATGTGTTTTTTCCCCTAAAAACTCAGACAAGGGCTAACTTTTAATTCCGTTGAACTAAACTGAAATCAAATGAAAGAAATCAAGATGACCTTTACCACTTAAACAAGCATTAATACAATATACTGATCACTTGATTTGATGATCTACTTTTAAAAATAATTTTTTTTTCTATTTTTTTTTTATTGTTGGGGATTCATTGAGGGTACAAGAAACCATGTTACACTGGTTGCATTTGTTGGGTAAAGTCCATCTTACAATCGTGTTTTGTCCCCAAATGGTGTGGCACACACCAAGACCACACCCCTTCGCTCCTTCCCTCTCTCTGCTCTTCCTTTCCCCACCCCTCCCTCATTCTTTCTCTTTCTGCTCTCCCCTTCCCTCACCCTCACCGTGTCAATAATTGTCATTAATTGTCCTTATATCAAACTTGAGTACATGGGATTCATGCTTCTCCATTCTTGAGATGCTTTACTAAGAATAATGTGTTCCACTTCCATCCAGGTTAATACAAAGGCTGCAAAGTCTCCATTTTTTTTAAGGGCTGAATAGTATTCCATAGTGTACATATACCAGAGCTTGTTAATCCATTCCTGGATTGGTGGGCATTTAGGTTGTTTCCACATTTTGGTGATTGTAAATTGAGCTGTAATAAACAGTCTAGTGCAAGTGTCCTTATGATAAAAGGATTTTTTTCCTTCTGGGTAGATGCCCAGCAATGGGATTGCAGGATCAAATGGGAGATCTAGCTTGAGTTCTTTGAGAGTTCTCCATATTTCCTTCCAAAAAGGTTGTATCAGTTTGTAGTCCCACCAGCAGTGTAAAAGTGTTCCCTTCTCTCCACAATCCACGCCAGCATCTGCAGTTTTGAGATTTTGTGATGTGGGCCATTCTCACTGGAGTTA
>CAUYON010092962.1:0-20455 GCA_963573935.1 Arctocebus calabarensis
GAGTCCATCTTAGTTAATGGTGAAAAGTGTGGGTCCAGTTTCAGTCTTCTACAGGTTGCCAGCCAGTTCACCTAGCACCATTTGTTAAATAGGGAATCTTTTCCCCACTGAATGTTTTTAATTGGCTTGTCAAAGATCAAAAAACAGTAGGTAGCTGGGTTCATCTCTTGGTTCTCTATTCTGTTCCATACATCTACCTCTCTGTTTTTGTGCCAGTACCATGCTGTTTTGTTCACTATTGATTTATAGTATTGTCTGAGGTCTGATAGCGTAATTCCTCCTGCTTCATTTTTATTTCTAAGTAATGTCTTGTCTTGGCTGTTCAAGGTTTTTTCTGATTCCATATAAAATGATGTATTATATTTTCAATATCTTTTAAGTATGACCTTGGAGCTTTAATAGGAATTTCACTAAAATTGTATATTGCTTTGGGTAGTATGGACATTTTAACAATGTTGATTCTTCCCAGCCATGACCATAGTATGTTTTTCCATTTGTTGACATGTTCAGCTATTTCTTTTGTTAGAGTTTCATAGTTCTCTTTATGAGGATCTTTCACATCCTTTGTTAGATAAACTCCTAAATATTTCATCTTCTTTGGTACTACTGTGAAAGGGATAGAGTCCTTGACTGTTTTTTTGGCTTGAATATTATTGGTATATATAAAGGCTACAGATTTCTGGGTGCTGATTTAGTAGCCTGAGACGCTGCTGTATTCCTTGATCACTTCTAAAAGTTTTGTAGTGGAGTCCCTGGTGTTTTCCAAATATACAATCATATCATCTGCGAAGAGTGAAAGTTTAACCTCTTCTGATCTTATGTGGATACCCTTGATCACCTTTTCTTCCCTAATCACAATGGCTAAAACTTCCATTACAATGTTAAAGAGCAGTGGAGACAATGAGCAACCTTGCCTGGTTCCTGATCTGAGTGGAAATAATTCAATTTAACTCCATTCAATATGATATTGGTTGTGGGTTTGCTGTAGATGGCCTCTGTCAGTTTAATAAATGTCCCTTCTATACCAATTCTCTGAAGTGTTCTGATCATGAAGGGATGCTGAATATTATCAAAAGCTTTTTCTGCATCAATGAGAGAATCAGATGGTCTTTGTTTTTTAATTGTTTATGTGCTAAATTGTATTTATAGATTTACATATATTGAACCAGCCTTGAGACCCTGGGATAAAACTCACTTGGTCATGGTGTATAATTTGTTTGATTTGTTGCTGGATTTTGTTTGTTAGGATCTTGTTGAATATTTTTCCATCAATATTCATTAGTGATATTGGTCTATAATTTTCTTTTCTTATTGAGTCTTTTCCTGGTTTAGGGATCAAGGTGATGTTGATATTTTACATACTTAAAAAAATATTTTAAATCTGATATGCATTTCCCCCCTTCTAGCATATCTCAGTTCAGATAACCCACATTTCAAATGCTCAACAGTCATGTGGGATGAGTGGCTATCAATTTAGACAGTGTGGATCTAGAGTTATATTCAAGAAGGTTTTATAGCAGAGTAATTAGTGTCCTTTTTGTTTTTCCTGTTGATTTGTATTTTCTGGAATAATCATATATTACTTCTTTAATAGGGAAAAAAGACCAAGGACATTTTTCTGTTTACTGAAAGGAGGAAGTAAAAAGAATAATTTTAATATTGGGTCCAATAGGAGCAATAGTACGAATCCAGCATGTGACCACACTCCTCCCAAGGAATGGAACCGAATCTTTGAGCTCTTCATAGCCAAACTCTCAGAACACCAAAAGCTATGATGCAGGTGGGGGTGAGCTGTTTTAGTAAAATTAGAATTTTGTTCAAGCAAAAATACTGAATTTAAAAATGGCTATCATCTAAGCTTTGGAAATCATATAATTTCTTTTTAATTCCAAGTAATTCTATAGAGTTATCATGATGAAAAGATTTAAAGCTTTTCGACATGTGAATGGTAATCTTAAATGAAGAATGTTTAGGAGAATCCTTCCTGTTAAGCCAGATTGGTGGGTGGAAGTATTCCAGAAGAGATAACATAAAAATAGAACTGTTATTTAATCACAATTCAAAGTATTTAAATCTCTTCACATCAAATAGAATTTAAATGAAAAGATAGAAATAGTTTATTTTAGTCATTAGGACATACATGCAACATAGGTAGTGACATTCAAACAAGGTGAGCCACATGAGGAAAATGGGTAAGTTGAGGAACTAATGACATTCTTGCAATTCAGGTGTTTTTTTGTTTTCTGTTTGGTTTGTTTGTTTTGCCAAACCTGAAGCTGCCAATTCATTTTATTTAACCCTCCTACTTAGCTGCAAATTCCCTGTTTTATTTGCTGCTGTCTCCACAGCCCTACTATAGGACCTGATACATAGGAAAAGTTTATTATTAATTTACTCAATACCAATATTTAGTGAGTGTCTATTACATGCCAGACTGTTCTGCTTAGGCTGCTTTAGGTAACAAACAAGGCAAATATCTCTACCCCTCATGAAGTTTCCTTTCTAGGGAGAGAGGAAACAGGTAGTAAACAATAAACATAATAAGTAAACTACATACTATGTTATAGAGTGATGAATACAATGAGAAAATTAGAGGAGGGTGTTCCCACATTCATAGCAGCATCGTTCACATAGCTATGGATCAGATGTGCTTTCTGGAGCCACATCTGGCTCATGCCTGAACCACAGCTTGGTGGCCAACATAAAGAGATTCTACTAAATGAAACAAACCAGGCACAAAAACAAATACTGCATGATTCTGCTTGTATTCAGTTTCTAGAGAGGTCAGATTCATAAAGGCAGAAAGTAAAATGGTGGTCGCCAGGGACTGAGGGTGGAGAAAAGGGGAGTTGTTATCTAATGGGTACAGAGCCTCAGTTTTGTGACATGATTGCATAGCAAAGCAAATATATCTAGCAGTACTGAACTGAGAAATGGTTTAAGATAATATTTTATGTTAAGAACTTTTTATGACAATAAAAAATGATTAATGAAATAGAGAGTAAAGAGAATCAGGAGTGCTGAGAGAAAGGGGTTCAGATCTCAATTTTAATGAAGTGGTTAGAATAGGGCTTATTGAAAAGGTAACACTTCAGCAAAGATATGAAGAAGGGATAGCTCTGGCATATCTGAGGGATACTACAGGCAGAGAGAAGAGTCCAAGGCAAAGGAGCAGGCCTGGTGTGTGTGAAGAAGAGCAGGGAGGCAGATGTGATTAGAGAGCAGTGACTGGGAGAGGTCAGGGAGGCCAGGGCAGTCAGGTCATGGGAGCCTGTACACCACTGTAAGGACTCTGCTTTTTGCCTGAGATGGGAGTCAGGGGAAGGTCCTTAGCAGAGCGACATGATTTGATTTGGGTTTAGAGGAGATAACTCTAATTCAGGGAAAGGAGAGAAGTAGGGGGCCATGCTGGAGGCTATTAGAATAGAACCAATGTGTCACTTTAATAAAAGGAATGAAGAAACAAGTGAAGAAATGGAAATTAAGGTATTTTCAAGCTGTAAAATACCTACATAGTACTCCGTAAGAGAAGAATTAACTTTATCCAAAGCAAGTTTTGGCCTTAGCTATTGAAAGTTGATCTCTAGACCCTTTGAATATCTTGCCTGATAGAAGGGTCTTTGTTTGCCATGGGTTTAGCCTGTTAGATATCCTAATAATATGACTTATCATGGGAACTTTGGGACATGACATTTAAGTTCTGACCTCTTTCTAGTTCCAGTTTAGAAACTAAAAAATAAGGATTTTTAGCCCCAAGTCCTAGGAGAGGCTTGAGATTAAAGGTCAGCAAACGTGGATTGTCGGTGATCAAACCCCAATTAAAACACTGAACAATAAAGTTCAGGTGAGCTTCCTTAGTTGGTGACACTCAAGTTTTGGTACAATTGTCAGGCTGGGCACAGCGGCTCACTCCTATAATCCTAGCACTCTGGGGGGCTGAGATGGGTGGATCGCTTAAGCTCAGGAGTTCAAGACCAGTTTGAGCAAGAGCAAGACTCTGTCTCTAAAAAAAAAAAAAAATAGCCAGGTGTTGTGATGGGCACCTATAGTCCCAGCTACTCAGGAGGCTGAGGCAAGAGGATGCCTTGAGCCCAAGAGTTTGAGGTTGCTGTGAGTTATGGCACCATGGCACTCTACCCAGTGTGACAAAGTGAGACTTGATTTAAAAAAAAAAACCCAAAATGAACAAACCAAATTGTCACTGGGAGGAGGTGATATCACCAAGGACTTCCCAGGAGCAGAAGACTGAAAGCTGTGTGTTCCGACCCTTTCAGGGCTTGTACTGTGTGCCACTTTCTTCAGCTGGCTCTGATTTGTATCTTTTTGCTATTATGAAGCAATAATCATAAATAAAGCACTTCTTTGAGTTCTGTTAGTTGTGCTAGCAAATTCTCAAATGGAGAAGATTGGCTCTAATTTTATTCCCAATCTTATGGAAAGTGGAATGCCCCCTGGTATTTCTACTAGGACTCCAGAGGTCATGTCCACTCATGGCCACTTCTCACTGAGCTCCTGCCTCTGTTGAACTAGTTCTCATTTTGACTCCTCTTCCCACGGGTATATCTGCCCCCTTCCTGCCTGAACCATCCCTGACACACATCCATTTTTAGATTCACACAAAGCCCTTTCAGGTTTATTAGAATTGACTGAAAGTTGGAAAAAATAGAAGGACTTGACATGACCATCAGTACTAACAACGTAAAAGTGAATACTGTCGCATCATGAGTCCTAAACTGTGCACCCAGGTGCCCTCAGATGCTACAACTAATTATAGTGGTGGTGCTATGGGATATTTTACATTTTTAGGGTTAAAAAAGTAATGTTCAATATTTGCCAGACACTGTACAAGTTACTAATTCCAAGTAGTTCACAATTTCAACAGTAAATTGTGCTACATCCTTTCAATAACATCTCATCTTTGTGAATCTAGATGTCCAAGGGTCACTGAGATAAAAGCATGCCCTATGTGAAAATCAACATAGAAAGGGAAATGCAGATGGTAGTAACTAATCTTATTCCAAGGTCTGAGAGGTGTGCATGTCCAAGGAGCACACCTCTGAATAGTAAGTCATTGTGATTATTTAACAATAAAACAAAATTACTTTAATTTTAAATTATTATTGTTATTTTTTGAGGCGAATTTTCCCTCTATTGCCCAGAGGAAAGTGCCAGTGTGTCACAGCTCACAGTAACCTCAAACCCTTAAACTCCAGCCATCCTGTTGCCTCAGCCTCCTGAGTAGCTTGGACTACTGGTGCCTACCATAACGCCTGGCTGGTTTTTCTTTTCTTTTCTTTTTTTTTTTGACACAATAAATTTTATTGTTTCCATAATAATAGGCTCTGGGGAAAGTGAAAACAATGGAGACAATGACAACACATTTAAACTCCTATCACAAAATTAATCCTTTACAAATTTGCAGTGGTTCAACATATTAAAATATAAAATATATAAAGAAAAAAACAAGAAATATGAATATTTAAATTTTTCCAGCACAACACAATGTCCTTTTTAAAAAAGTTTAATTCTGACAGTAATTCAAAACACAGAATCATATCTTTTTCCTAACCTCCCCCACCATCTGGATCTGAAGTATTAGAGAAATTTGCAAAAGGAAAAGACAAGTTTAGTGCTCAGAGACAAATAATCTTCCTATTTTAATGCATCAAGGGGCAAAAACTACAATTCAAAGAAGGCAATCATTGCTATATGCAGATAAATAAAACAGATTTGGCAATATTTTTATAATCTGGCTGTTTTTTCTATTTTTAAGTAGAGAGGGTCTTGCTCCTGCTCAGGCTGGTCTCGAATTCCTGAGCTCAAGTGACCCTCTTACCTCAGCCTTTCAGAGTGCTAGGATTATAGGTGTGAGCCACCAAAACCGGCCTTAAAGTATTATTTTGAACTGCTACTAAGTTGTTAAGGCATATTAAGCTATTTGAGCTCCCTACTTAATTAAGGAACTGGAAGGTATTTCTTTTGGCCCAGAGAGCACCATGAAGGAATTCTAGAGACACCAAGGGTGCTGTGACCCAAGTAAGTTTGGGAATCACTATTGTAGTAGTTAATGCTACTAAAAAAAAGTTACTGAGTCATTTCTGCCATCTTAAATGCTAGCTCCTGGCCAAGGGGCTCAGAATTTTATTAATATTTTCTCTTCTGTGTAGTAACCCTGTTTCCCAAGGGCTGTTTACTTGGGCGAGCACTTTAGCCACTTTTTTTTGTTTCTCTTTCTCCTTTCTGATCATACCCTCAAGGAGGCTGCTCCTTTTGACCCTTCAGCAACTTACCAAGGTATTTCCCTAAACAAAAGCCATTTCCTTCCTAAAAGAAATTCTTTTACCATTATTTTTTTTTAATTTACTCTTCTGGTATAAATTGCTTTGATATGGGAGAAGAGGCTTGAATCACCAAGCAACAGCACTCAAGAGTAAAGGTGAAAGAAAGGTCAACTCCAAGGCAAAACTGGTGAATAATGGAAGAGAATGGGCCTCAGAAAAGGTTGACTGCTTCACAATTTTACTGTAACTATAGTCTGTGTCCCCAAACACATTTAAATCTGTCCAAGATACAAACACAAAGCTTGTAATACACATGCAATCTCTTCCTCTATCTTTATGAACTTTGAATATTATCTAACCTCAAAGGGAAGGATTTTATATTAATAGTGGTGCTTTATTTCCTCCCCAAATTAAATATTCTGGCAAAAGCTGTGCGAGAATGGCTTTGTGCCCGTAGCGCAGTGGTTATGGCGCCAGCCACATACAATAAGAGTGGCGGGCTCAAACCTGGCCTGGGATAGCTGAACAACAATGGCAATTGCAACAAAAAATAGCCAGGCATTGTGGTGGGCACCTGTAGTCCCAGCTACTTAGGAGGCTGAGGCAAGAGAATTGTATAAGTCCAAGAGTTTGAGGTTGCTGTGAGCTGTGACTCTGCAACACTCTACCCAGGGACACATAGTGAGACTCTGTCTCAAAAAAAAAAAAAAAAAGCTGTGCGAGAAAACTCTGATAATTTAACACTACAAATATGTCTGTTTTCTCAATTTATCCAAAATGAATGGAATTTTTCTTGATCATCTTTGGGCTGAGCATATATACCTACCACTTCTTGCTTTGCTTTACCCTTTATTCCATTCTTTAAAAGAACATTATATAACTTTGCTAACCTGGGGCATGGAATGGAATGGGGAAAAACTGATTTTAGGTTTTTTTTTTTTTTTATGTGAGCAGATCTGACTTGGCACTTATGAAGTTCTGCCTACACTGTTTGCTCTGAAGTCCGATTAATGAAAATATCCATGTTCTCTCCACTGTGGGCTTGTTGCAGCTATATCCGTTTGCATGTCTGTCATTGTCTAATGCCTGACAGAATGACAGGCATATAAAATCATTTCTTATTGTAGTAGAAATCTCTGGTCAAACTGTTTTTCTTTAGTTACTCTGACACATCTCTGGCCAAAAGTCTCCTTTAAAATGGGATCTACATTCTGCACTGTGTTGTAAGAATTGCCTGTTTCCAGGTATCTTTGCATTCATTTGCATTAACCCTCATGGCAAGCAGGACTTCAGCACCATGTTCAGCAATCCAAGAAGGTCTTTTATATAAGCCTTGCATTTATGTTATGTGTAGATGTAATAGATGAGGAAAAATGTGGTATTTCTGGTGCTTCTTTTGGGAATGCTTCCCTGGCATTATTTCTTGTTCATCTGTCTGAAGGATTCAAAATCTCCCAAGTCTGCACATTTTTTTTGAGACAGAGTCTCACTTTGTTGCACCCAGTAGAGTGCTTGGGTATCGCAGCTCATAGCAACCTCCAACTCTTGGGCTCAAGTGATTCTCTTGTCTCAGCCTTCCAAGTAGCTGGGACTGCAGGTGCCCTCCACAACACTGGCTATTTTTAGAAACAAGGTTTCTCTCTGGCTCTGGCTGGTCTCAAACCTGTAAGCTCATGCAATCCACTCTCCTAGGGCTCCCAGAGGGTTAGGATCACCGGTGTAAGCCACCTGGCCTGGCCAATCTTGCCAAGTCTGTGTTTTACTTATTACTATGTCTATAGATCCCAGTCTAATCTTAAACAAACATTTTTTGAAAAGTGACTCTATTGTTTCAGGCACCAAACTAAATGCTTATGGTTCCTGGTTCCCAAATATGGTCACTATCAGTTCCTTCCCTTCTTGGATGCATATGTTATTCCTCACTTGCAGAGATGAAGCATATTTCCCCTCTCCTTGAATCAGGGCTGATCCTTTGAGTCACTTTGACCAATACAGTTTGGAGGAAATGACACTATACCAGTGCTAGGCCTACACCTTAGGGATCCTGGAAGTTCCTGTTTCTTTTCTTTCTTGAGAGCCAGGTGCTGAGTAAGAACTACTCTGAGACTACCATGCTGTAAGGAATCCCAAACCAAAAGGAGAGGTCTCTCTCTCTCTCTCTCACACACACACACACACACACAAACACACACACGGTGTGCATAGAGAGAAAGAGAGAGGCCCCTGCTATTCAGCCATCCCAAGTGAGATGTGAGACAGGAATGAATAAGTTATCTTGGCTATTTCAGCCCTGACAGATACCACATAGAGTAGAAGAATCACCCAGCTGAGCCCAGCCTAGCTTGCAGAATTGTGAAAAATCATAGACTGTTGTTTTAAGTCACTAAGTTTTGGGATGTCTTATTGTATTGTAGCAGATAGCTGAAAAAGTGCTTAATAAGTAGTATTTAATTTAATAAATATAACAACTGGTCCTGTTAGATATAATCCACTTCCTGTATTTCACAAATGAGGAAATTGAGATTTTTCACACATGACATGATCCTGCCTAATGCCATACAGCTAGTTAATGGCTAAGCTGGCACATGATCCCAGGCTGCCTGATTCCAGTCTCATTACTTAACCAAAATATACTCATGCCTCTCCCAGAGAATAAGACCTCTCATGTATATGGTTCATGATAGCAGTGCCCTTTATTCAAAGGAAATAGGTTAGAATGATAGGATTAACAGATCCTAAAAGCTCCTGACTACCTCTTCCCTCATGCTTCCCTAAAAGAAGCCCCCATGTCAGGCGTTTTATAAGTGGCTGTGTGAACCATGTCTGGGAATGACAGCTGCTGCCAGGCACAAGAGGACAAGAGGACAGCTGGGAAAGGAAGTAGCGTTTGTTGAATAGCTACCATGTGGTGCTTGCTGTACAGGACTGACAATTTAATCCTCAGGCAACCTAATAAGGGCTCATAATTATCTCTACTTTACAGATAAGAAAACTGAGATGCAGAGAGGATAAAGAACTTACAGAGTAACCTAGAAGTAACTATCCAAAACAGGATTTGACTTCAAATCTATTCACCTCCAAAGTCTGCAGTATTTGTGGAGCAATTAAATCAAAGACCTGGGCTTTTTGCCAAATATGCAATTTTATATTTTTAATGTTAGAAGTAAAAGAGTTTCTAGTGTTTAAGTTTTATTTCTCAATGTACTAATTTTGTCAAACCCCAAAGCCAACCTGGGGATAAACAGAGGAAAAGCAACAAAAATAGGAACTAGTTAAAACACAAATGTGGAAAAGCAAAACAAAATAGAAAAGCTCTTGGGTGCAGGCCTCTAAAATGATTGAGTGTTGGGAGGAACTCTGCCTTATAGAGATGCTTGACATAGAAAAGTGGAATTAATCCTACAACAGATTCCTGAGGCCTTGTGCTCAGAAAGGATGAGTGGTTCATTTTTCTATATCAAGAGACTGCTAGCTGCTCTGGTATGTTTCTAAGGAACTTTAAAATATCAAAAAGTCAAAACATCTCTAAGAGTTGCCCTGAATGCTTTATATAGCCCCTCCAAGGTATCTTAGCAAAGTTTCCAGAGTCCATCAAAGCTCTTGCAGCCTTGTAGTTTCTGTGCACTTTGAGGAAATCTGGCCTGGAAGCCTGCATCCTGGGACAAGACACACATGTGCACATACATACATGTACATGCATGTACTCACACACACACACACACACACACACACACACACTGACAAACCTCACAGTCTCTATCTGTAAGCCAAGCACTGTCTCGTTTTCCTTTGGGCTTCCTAGCTACTTAGGAGGCAGGCTGGATAGTGCGTTCTCTCTCTCTTTCATTCTCTTTCTCTCTCTCAGCTGCCTGCCTCTCTCAGAATAAAGGGACCAGCTGAGTGTTGTCCGTGTTCCTTGCAGGCTGCATTAGAGGCACATGCAGTCTGCCCAGGCTGTTCTTGCATTCTGTTTCCTCCTTCCTGCTTCCCTAGCATAAGAGAGTCTTGGAATGCTCTGGAGGCCTGAGCTAGCACTCCCTCACTCCTTCAGTGGCCTTACCTTGGAAGAGGAAGCATGAACAGCCACCCACAGACTGTGTTTGCCCCTGCCCCTTGTTGTAACTAGATCCTGTGTAGTTAGAGAAAACCCTCTGCTATAACAAGGATCTTCAGCAGGAATTCTTATAGGGCCTTCCCACCTCTGACATTTTAAGACCAGTCCTTCCCCATCAGCAGACTGCCATGTTGGGAAGGTTTTCCCTCTAGCTTTTAAAGGCTCATACTGACCAAGTCCATGTGGGGAGTCCTCCTTAGGGTCATCCTGGGAGGAGCAATGTACGGGTGCATCTGCGAGCTTATGTGGACTTTGTTGTCTATACATAGGACTATCTGGCTATTTACAGATTAGAAGGGACGCAGACACACATGTGGGGCTGGCTTAGTAATTGGACACATGGCTGGTCCTTTCTTTTTTTGCCAAGTAATTGTAGCATCTGGTTCACCCCATGAATGACTTTCCGATTAAAAAGTAGAAGGAAGGAAAGAAAGATCTTATTAACCCACACATATCTGCTGACAGAGCCATTGAAATAGCAGGCAAATTAAGAGTCTTATTTTGTAATTTTGTTTAAAGCAAAGCAGCAATAAGCTCCCCTTCTTCCACCCCCTCCGTACCTCATAAATGCTTCTGGAAGCTTTAGACAACTGGAGCTTATGAGAAACTGACTAATAATATTTTTGGAGCTGTGAAGTCATCTGTCATACCACCAGGAAGATTGAATCTAGGGCTCCCATGTTCATAACCATATATAATAGCATATCTTGCTCATCCCTCTGCACACTGAGCTGTAAGATCATGTTTATTATCCTCCACCATTGCATTAAGATGATCTGTGATTGTGTCCAATGTTCTTTGGTCATAACTGCCAAGCAAGGCTCAGGCTTATGCCTGAACGGCAGGAAGGCAAACACTCTAAGATTAAAAAATGGTAAAGTATGGAAAAGAGAGGGCATGGACATTGTGTTGGAGGTTGGAGAATGACCTTGGCAAGCCATGTAGTCTTCCTGAGACTCAGTTTTCTCATCGGAAAAATGAAAATAAGAAGAATAGCTAGCTAGCTAGACAGATATCTATCTTGCTTGCTAACAGGGTTATGTTAAGGCTCAGGTAAGGTAGGCAAAAACAATGGAGGTTTTGAATCACTACAGAAAAATGAGATGCTGCTATTTGTTCCAGTTGCATTACAATGAGAATTCTCAAGGTAAATATGAAGAAGAGACAGCCTAGATTGAGTCAGCTCACAATTAGTCTTCAAGGACTGTAGTCCTTAGGATCCTTCCCCAAATCTAGGTTGCTTTTATTTTCTTCAACCGTATGGAGAGAAAATGTACTCCCAGGAAGGTTCATAAAATTCCCAGCCCTGGGTTTTTTATGAAAGGCCAAGCAGAGAAGGGGCATCTGGGAGCTCTGGCCACTTCAGGGTGGTTCCCAGACAGTGGTGGTTTTATCTCCGTAAGGAGGAAGACATTTCACATGCCAGTTTCTTATCTTATTCTCAAAGTCATTCTTCCTTAATGACAATATATAATAGGTGTGTGATGAATTGACTTGATGAGTCTAACCAGAGCACCACAAAGTAAAATGTCATCAGGGAAGGATAGTGCTAATTAAGAGACAACGTATGTGGACAAAGACCAAGTGGAGGGTGATACATTCTACCTAAATTGATGAGTTTCACAAGGAGCTCGTGCATCCTTGAAAGCAGAACGACCTCAGACCAAAGTGGAGTTGGGGCACTTCAGATTTGGAAATGTCTTTAGGGATTCTCTTCCTTTAACTCCCATTCTACAGATAAATAAAATAAGTCACACCTGAAGAAGAGATTAAACCAGAGTTACATAGAAGAAGGCAGGTGGACAGCTGAGACCCAAATCCAGTCCTTTATAAGCATTATATTTCTAGTGAACCCAGGTCTATAACTTCAGTAAGAAGTGGCCAAAGTCCCAGTTCCCCATCCAGAGCACCAAGCTATGCACCAAGCTGTGGCTAGTTCCATGATGCTTAGTTACAGCCTCTTGTCAGCCAGATACCAGGGCCCAGGCAGGACAGACTATCAAGCTGTCTCAGACACTACAAATATATCACAAGGCTGGTAGTGACTCAGAAAAATCCAAAGGATGTGACATATACTCTGGATAGGAGGTAGAAATAGGACAGAGTATCTAGGGAGAGGGTGAATGAATAGCAAGATGGGCAGCAGGCTGAATGGGAAGATGTGGCAAGATAGGGAGTATCAGAAAGTTGGCACAGGATGGGTAAGAACAAGAAAGTTCCTATAGGATCTAATGCAGGTGGAGAAAGAAAACTGAATCCCATCTGCCAAAGGTATGATTCAAGACAGCATCTTGCTCCTAAAAACCAAAGTAAAAACAAACCCCCAAAACCAAAGAGATGATATGCCTAGTATAAGTCATGGGATATAAGATCAACATAAGTCTTGACTGGATAGAATGGAATGCCTGGCCTAGAACCCCATTAATTACCTTAGGATTCAGAAAAAATTGGTCTTGGAGTCTGGTGGGGGCAGAAAGCAGTTCCAGCCATGGACAATGAAAGACTAAGGGAGATGAGAAGGGAGATGGGCCCTGGTCTTCTGTGTATTAGGCCCAGAACCTATTTCACATAGAGAGAAATGAAAAGAGCTGAATGTAGCTGATATTCAAACATTTGTAAAATATTTGCTTCCAAAACACGCTGTTTTTTAAAAATTGAGAAACAGGAGTAGAAAGATCTAAGGGCTAGAGCCCTTTTTTATTGGAGTGTCACTGCTCAAACAGGGCTAGAGTGGACAACCAGTATGGGAAGGCAGGCATCTCTAGACATAGCCCTGGATGGCATCTGGGGAAAAAGCAAAGCCACTGGGTTTCCTCCCACTTCTGGTCTTCAGCATATTTTTGGAAATATGTGGTATAGTTAAATGTCCCATTCTCATAAAGATATGAGCCTTGGAATCTTTGTCTTTATTCTCAGCTGGACCTGGGCCCAGGGTGACCATCACGTAAGTGATTCCATGCCTTGGGGAGCCTGAACAAGGGCTTTCATGTTCAAAGGACATGGTCCATTGAAGACTTGGAATATAGACTAGCTCTGATCTTCATAGTCTTCAGTTCTCACAGCCAAAGCAAGCTGATTTTTGAAAGGTGACTGTATTCTCTTCCTCTCTTCCCACACTGCCCATATCATCAGCTGTTCAAGGACAGAGGAAGATAATGCAATACAGAAGTGGAGAAGCTGTGGCCACACTGGCAGAGTTTAACTCTTGGGCTTTTCAGACGTCTCATTCCCAATAGGCAAATGCCTCCTAAGCCTCCCTTCCATTGTGTCATCCAAACTTTTCAACCAGACTTTGAGGACTAGACCTGAAAGAAAAGAAAAATGGTTGTGAAATCTGTATTCAGTCAGCAGAGTCTGATATTACAAATTTAAACAAATTCGCATGAGGGTCCACATTGATTCTTTTCCTTGGGAGAACAATGAGGGGGTGTTGTCAACATTGACAACAAGGGTTGTGAAGATATCAAGATTGGTTCGTTCAGTTCATGCTAAGAATAGATTCTAACATTTGGGGCAGTCACACTGGACAAGGGGTAGCCTCATGGTTTGAGAATGGCATAGAGCTATGGGTTCGGTAGAGGTCACACACGTAAGCAATTATTAGGCAATAAATTAAAGCAGGGCTGCTTATTAGCTTAGTTAGGGGCCTTGTGTGTTTTGTAGGTGCTACTGAAATATAGTTGGTGCTGGGGCAGCCCAGGAAGTCCTGGGCTGACATAACTAATACAGACTCTAGAAGTTCACATCAACAGGAAGGGAGCAAGAAGTGCTTCCCATGGGAGAAAATGTGATGGGAGACATGAGAAGACTAAAGACTACTTGAGCAACCTATGAGAAAAATTCTGTGCTAGGAACATGACATATACATTTTTCATTTAGACATTCCAGCCATGAGCTAAGTGATGCATCCCAGTTTACAGAAGAGGGAACTGGTTAAAAGACTATTAGAGACAGTGAGCATGAGCAGGACCACCTGATGAGAATAGCTGGGGAGAAAAAGGGGATGGGGTTGGAAGGCAGGGGTTTGGCAGGGTTGGGCCAAACCATAAACAGTGGGGTGCCAGATAGAACATAAGAGTTTACAGCTGGAGAATTTTAGCAAAGATATGATAACACTGGTGTTTTATGGTTGCACTGGGAGCTTCATGAGGCTAGTTGGAAGAAGGAGAGACTGGAAATGGGAAAATGGTGAAGAAACTGATACAGCAATCCAAGAATGGGATTGTGTAGATCTGACTAAGGGTTTGTACCGGGAGAGGAGAGGAATAATTGCAAACAAAGATCTCAGGAGTAACCAATAGAACTTGGCTTTCCACTGTGTAATAGAGAAAGGGGATTTCTCATAGCAATAAATCATACTAAAATGTTTGAAATCTCCAGAGAGAGACCATACAGTCCAAATACACCTCCACTTTGGGGCAAGCCTGCACTCAAGTCATCACAGACTGATGTTTCATTCTTAATGCTCCTCTTGGCTCTCTGAAGTGAGTTTCAATGTCTCACGGCCACTGCTAGCAGCTGTTCTAATGTTCTCCCTGCACAATGGAAACAGCTCAACTTTCTCCTGGCTACTGTGCTGATGCATGATGATTGCATATCCCTTACATGGGGTTCTTCTCTTTTGCGAAGTTGATTCTGGTCAGGGGGTAATGAATGATGCTCTGAAAGGAAATTCTTCTGACTGGGTGTGGTGGACACTGCCAGTGCCACACTGAGGTCATCTTTACCAGACTGGCACATTTGGCCCCCACTTCTGCAACAAATGCTGGTTGCTAACAGCCCACAGTAGTCTCGTTCATTGGTCTTAAAGCCAATGGAGATTATGAATCCCCCATTCACCCACCCTTGGGCAGCTACTGGCTAACTGATTCACAGTCACAAAAGTCCAGTCTCTGGCCATCAAGTGGGACCAGTTCTATGTCCAGTGCTCCTAAGTCAGACTCCAGCTGAGGTGACATCTTTGGTGAGTTCCACTCCTAGCTTCATTCTGCTTCTCTCACTCTTCTCCTGAGAGCTCTGCCCAAGTAAATCACTTCCTTCAGAATCCCCATCTCAGGCATTGCTTCTAGGGAACCTGAATTAAAACACTTGAGATTCAAAAAGGTTTAATTCATAAGAATTAGATCCACACTATAAGTTGATACTTATACGGTATACTAAACAGAAAACCATACATGTAGAAGTTCAGAAAATAAAACTCATACCAAGTATTTAAATCTAGGGAATTTAAAAAGGGGACCTAGTTACAAAGGTATTAGAAGAGCTGAAAATGGGACAGAGATGCAAATTAAAGATTTGGATGATATAACCATCTATACGACTTGAAGGACAAAGGGCAGGGATTGTGTCACTAGAACCTAAAGCTAGGCTGCTTAGGTAGAATTAAATCTTGGAGCTTCCCAATAGGAGCTGGAACTTGGATGCAGTTACACTTGCCCTTGGTTTCCCATCAGTTCTTCCCCCTGGCTGAACTTAAAAGAAGCCAGTGGACAAGTAAACCTGGAAAAGGTAATTTTTAGGGAACTGATGTACATACAGCAGAATAGGAGAAGGGAAGGGAATGGCTCTAAGACCAAAACAGGCAAATGACCAGCACAATATAAGGAAAACACAAGTAACATACATAATTAACAGTGGTGAGTTGCATGTCAACTTCCCGCTACTCCTTTGTGAGGCACTAGGGAAGCCATCACATGGGAAAGACGAAGAAAAATCTCTGGGGTGTTTCTCTCCCCTTCCCTTCTTACACATGTGTCAGCTTTGGATCACTTCTGTGGCCCCTGGTGGTCCATCACTGGGCTGGTCATGTCCTGTGACAAACCTGCTTATTGATAGGCTAACTGCAGAGAATTCTGCAGTCTCTTTTCCCCAAACTTCTTACTTCAGGATTTGCACTACAGCATCTTTATCAACTCTGTGTCTGATCTT
Source organism: Arctocebus calabarensis (assembly GCA_963573935.1). Classification (NCBI taxonomy): domain Eukaryota; kingdom Metazoa; phylum Chordata; class Mammalia; order Primates; family Lorisidae; genus Arctocebus; species Arctocebus calabarensis. The sequence continues at coordinate 16,324 of CAUYON010092962.1, forward strand.
CTTGCTGTCTTTGACCCTATTGGATAGTATATTATCCAAAGCAAATGTTGGAGCAGGGACCTACCCATGAGTTTATAAGTAGGATTGCACATATCCCAGGAATGCCACTTACAATCTGCATTATCATGGTCAAATGGTTTGATGGACTTCTCAGGCTATAGTGGAAAAGTGACATTCTCAAATTTTGGTGCCAGTGAAAAAAAGTATGCCCTTTTTCATTCATTGCTTTCAGAAATACTCTGTGGTTGATTCCTTATATCACTATCCACCTTACCACTCCTTTCATCAAACCTTTATGTTTGTTATTTCTACCTTTTCTTGTGTGGGTTGTATGAGCAGAAATTATGGATAAGTCACTGAGCATAAACCTCAAGCTCCTTTTACACCAGTTGGGGAAGCACTGCTCTACCTTTTAGCTGAGCTATCTCCTAATATATGGGTCAGATGGGCCCCCTCTTCCTATGTCCTTGGCATGAAGCAGGGCCCAGAAGATCCTCTTCCTTCACTTCTTGGGCCCCAGCTGCCTCATTGTAGGCTCATCGAGATGGTGTTTCACATTCAGAGATGTGTCTTTGTGTCCATTTCTCAAACAAAGATACTTTAGGGTCATCAAGCATTTACATAGTATTCCTAGATTTCTTGCTTATTCATTCAACACATTTATTGAGTACCTGTGGATTTGGCCCTAGGGATGTGATAGTGACTATAGGTGAATAAAGGGCAGAAAATATGCCTTAACTTTATGATCTTCCCCAGACACCTGAATCAGAGATTTGCTCAATAAATATTTTATTCTTCCTTTCAAAAAATTCCAACTGAGAAAGGACCACATGCGAGGCACACATATAATGATTGACATAATAAATAATATTAGGGGAATGTGAGCAGAGGGAGCAGGTTGTTCATTTGGAGCTGAGAACTTCAGAGGCATCACATACTGTTTCCCTCCCATCTTGAAATTTCTGATCTTCACCATAAGAAAGGCCTTTTTCACTGTTGGGCCTGAGAAACCCAAAGGGGCAACTTGACACCTTGAGCCTGGACATAAGACCACCTGAGTTGCAGCTGACTCAAAGACCCATAAGTGACAGATAAGTGCTTGTTGTTGAGAGCCACTAGGCTTTAGGGATTGTTTGTTACACAAAAATACTGCAATAAAAACCTAGCTAATAAGGCAACCTCCCCAAACTTTGGTTGTTTTCCATCAACAGCACCTACTTCTTGCAGCTCCTGGCTCCATGAGTTTTGAGGGAAATAACATATGTGAAATACTAAGTGCAATGCCTCACATATGTAATAACTGCTTTATACATGGTGGTTTTGCCATCATTGTTCATATTAATACAACTGCAAGATTTATCTGTTGGGCCCTCTTCAATGACTATGGCATACACACTCTGCAGTGTGTTACAGAGTAATCCATGGCCATGGTTTTATAAAGCCAGATATCACATGACACCTAAATGACCTGGGCACAGATCATAATTGCTCTCTGAGCTGACAACACTTTTACTTGAATGTCCTTTAATATATTAAGTGAAGACTGTGTGAATTGCATGTGCTAAAATTCATTACCAAATTACTTGGTTTGAGATCCATGGGCCAAGGGAATACCCCATCACAATTCCTATACATCATTAAAGAACTGGTTTTCTCAAGAACATCAGGTAAGAAGAATAATTTAATGAAAGCAATAATAGGTTTCCAAATAAAAATTCACGTACTGAAAATTAGATCACCTAAGTAGAACTCAGAAATTTAGGCCTAAAAATAGACTAATCCCCTGCAGGATGAGAGACAAAGTATTGGGCGTATATGAGGCAGAAAGTTAGAAGTGAGACATTGTATAAAGCCAGGATCCTCAAATGTTCCATATTTACATAAACAATGTGATATTTAATATTGTACGTCAGCTTGGCTGTGCCATGGTGCCTAGATATTTGGTCAGACACTGTTCTGGATATTTCTGTGAAATTTTTTTATTTCATGAGATCAATATTTGAATCATTGATTTTGAGTAAAGCAGATTACCCTCCATTATGAGTGGGCCTCATCCAATCAGTTGGAGGCCTTCCTTTCCTCAGAGAAAGAGGGTATTAGGTCAACAGAGTGCCTTTGGACTCAAGCTGCAACTCTTCCCTGTGTCCAACCTGCTGGTCTACTTTGCAGATTTGGAACTTACTAAGCCTCCACAATCATGCAAGCCAATTCCTTAAAAAACAACTTTCTTTTTCTCTCTCTCTCCTCCTCCCCATATACATGTATGCTCACATGCTTATACACACACATGCACACGTATCCTGTTGTTTCTATTTCTCTGGAGGACCCTGACTAATACAAATGGTAAACTAGATAAAGTCTACTTGACATCAAAGGAAGATGACCAATGAGAATCAGCAAAATGCATATTTAGACTTTTCAGAACTTCAGACAGGAAAAGTATCAAATTCAGAATATAAAACAAATACATAAAAAATAGTTAAATAGAGACAATACAAATATAATAAGAATTTTGGCCAGGTTACTCAAACTCTATGCCTCAATTTCTTTATCTGTCAATGGCTGTCTGAAATCTGCATTTTCACAGGATCGCTAAGGGAATCAGATGCACATTCTGTCCTGAGACCCACTGCCCTGCTCACACCACATCAAGAGCACCACAGGATGTCACATGTTCTCCCGCTTTCAGCCTGGAAGGTCATTCTTTTCATGGCCTCCCCGTTGTCTCCCATCCTGAGCATGGAGATTCCAGATGGGGCTTTTACTACATGCTATTGCCACTAAGGAAGTGCCACTGGGTTGGCTGGGAACCTTGGTTACCAACCACCTCTGCCTGAGGATGAGCATAGCTATATTTCAAAGGGGTTTTATTTCAAATGCGTGAGATATCATCCCAGCCCAAATTTTAGCCTGCACATGCTAAAGAAAACAAGATTGACCCACTAAACCATTCTGCTATTAAAAAAGAATGAGTTGTCTGGAGCCTGAATTACCTGTTGTACTGCTCCATCAATTGATTTCTCAGTCATTGATTTATATTTGTGTAGTTATCAGAGCTTGAGAACATCAATCAGCTAATGCCTGACACTGATCCACAAACAAGGAGGTAGGGTTGACCCTGTCATTTCTGTTCTTGGCATCATTGTTTTCATTCTTGAATTTAAATATGACATAATTAATTTTTTTTAAATTAAAAAGAGATGCAAAAATATTGTAAGGTAAATTTAATATAAAATGACATATAATAAAAAGTAAATTTCCTCTTAACCTTGGAGACCCTCAACCTCCCTGGTTGGTTTCTCACTGCAGTTGCAATTTACACTGCTCTCATTACAAAGGAATTAATCAGATTTCCTTTTTCTTTTTTTTTTTTAATTTTTATTAAATCATAGCTGTGTACATTAATGCAATCATGGGGCACAATGTGCTGACATATATACAATCTGAAATATTTTCATCAAACTCTTTAGCATAGCCTTCATGGCATTTTTTAAATCACTATATGAAGACATTTGTATTCTGCATTTAGTAAGTTTCACCTGTACCCTTCTAAGATGCACCATAGGTGTGATCCCACTGATCGCCCTCCCTCCACCCATCCTCCCCCCACCCTTCCATCTCTTGCCCTTTTCCCCATATTCTTGTGCTATAATTGGGTTTTACCCTTCATACGAAAAAGCTATAAATTAGCTTCATAGTAGGGCTGAATACATTGGATACTTTTTCTTCCAGCTCCATCCATGTAAACATGAAAGAGGTAAAGTCTCCATCTTTCTTTAAGGCTGCATAATATTCCATGGTATACATGTACCACAAATTATTAATCCATTCGTGGGTTGATGGGCACTTGGGCTTCTTCTACGACTTAGCAATAATGAATTGGGCTGCAATAAACATTCTGGTACAGATATCTTTGTTAAAATGTAATTTTTGGTCTTCTGGATATATACCTAGTAAAGGAATTGTAGGATCACATGGCAGGTTTATTTTTAGCTCTCTAAGTATTTTCCAAATATCTTTCCAAAAGGAATGTATTAGTTTGCATTCCTACCAGCAGTGTAGAAGTGTTCCCTTTTCTCCACATCCATGCCAGCATCTCTGGTTTTGGGATTTTGTTACGTGGGCTAATCTT
>CAUYON010092966.1:0-12436 GCA_963573935.1 Arctocebus calabarensis
AATCTTACATATTCTCCAAGAACAGGTTCTTTGTTCCATGAACACTTGAATAGTTCTCAAGATGGGTGAATTTTTCCTAATCAAAAGCATAAAAGATAGAAAATGTATAAAATTAGTTGTTTTTAAAGTTTTAACATGAGGGAAGAGAATTATATCAAGGATATAAAGAAGACTAAATGGAATTATTTGTCCATAAATTCACCTCATGCCAAATTTTGGGGGTACTGTTATAACATGTTGCTATTGATTCAATAACTTCTTACATGGGTCTAATTCCATGTTAGGACTTCTTTCCTTTGGTCAAAACACTTTTTCTTAAATTATTTTTAAGAAGAAATTGGGATTTTTTCTTTCTTTCCTTTTTTTTTTTTTTTTAATAGAGACAACATCTCACTTTATCTCCCTCTGTAGAGTGCATGGTGTCACAGCTCACAGCAACCTCCAACTCCTGGGCTTAGGTGATTCTCTTGCCTCAGCCTTCCCAGCAGCTGGGACTATAGGTGCCCATCACACCATCCATCTATTTTTTGTTGCAGTTTCGCCAGGTCCAGGTTCGAACCCACCAACCTTGGTATATGGGGTTGGTGCCCTACCCACTGAGCCACAGGCGCTGCCTTGGGGGCTGGGATTTCAAATGCTCAGAGCATAAGGGTACATGTTGATTTTTATATAATATTTAGCATTTAAAGCTCTCCCTTAGAAGAGCTTTAAAGCTCAGAAGGCCCTCAGTGGGGCCTTCCATGTAATCACGGAACTAACGCGTGGCCCAGATGTAAATGGCCTTTGATTGCCTGTCTCCCTAGCCCTCGTATAACATAGAGCAAGTCTCAGCACTTCATAGCATAACTTGCTATAAAAATGTATCTAACAAACCACTATGACCAGTAGAAATTTCAAAATCCCCTTTATGAGCAAACAAAGCGGGGGTTAATTAAGTCTTACTAAGAGTCTCCTTCTGAGAAAATCCTCTTTGGACACAGCCCTCTTCCACCCCCCTCCCTCCTCAATCTCCCTTTAAATTATGCAAAGATATTTACATGCGCCCGGTTTTCCTCCAATTCTGTTTTGAGATCCAAACATCTGTCACTCCACACTGTGAAAATACAAAGTTGTATAGAAGACAACTTTGCAGCAAGCGGGCAGAGAAATGCACTGATGTGCACCCTCCTTAGAAGAGTGTGGACGTGTGACTGTTGGAACGAGGATAAGACGGTTTGCGAGTAAACAGACTTTTGTGTCTTCCCGTGGAAACATCTTTCCTGCCACATGTGAGATTTAAACCCTGGCTATTTTCAGGCACGTCCGGTCAGCTTCTGTTGGGAGCGGTTGCTTTCTCATCTTTTCTCTGCCTACAACTTCATGCTTTGCACTGCCTCACACTTCCACTGCGGAAAGCAATCTAAAAATCCTATTTTTCTTTCCACTTTAACATTACAAATCCCTTTTGAATAGTGTTTAGACAAAAATGATTTTTTATTGTTTGGAGAGAGAGAACTTCGGTCTCTTCACAAGTTAAATTTTTATTCTGAAAATAAAAAATCAGGTTGTAATCCCAAACTTTGCCTTATCTACTGTACCTGTCAAGGTTTTTCGTTGAGAGCAATAGAAACACACTCTGGAGGATTTGAACACAGAAGGGAAGTTCTAAGAGCTAATTGTGTTGGCTTCCAGAACCTGCGAGATGCTTTTGAATACTAGCTCAGAAACCTAAAGACACACCAGAGGCTGGACAGTCAGGATCAAAGGCAGAAGTCACTTCCGTGCTGTCTGGTGGAGATGCTCCTGGTGCTTCTCGGCAGTGGCTCCGCCCTGGTCTCCGAACACCTCTGTGTCTTCCTGGGACCCGAGGGTGTCTCTGCTGGTCTCGTCTCCCTGGTCCCCTGGGCTCTCAGATCCATGCTCATGGTTGGTTCAGGGCAGGGCAAGTGCCTGTGACTTATGCCCTGACTGTCCCTAACACTAAATTAAGGTAACATGCACAGAACCCATAGAACTCTAATAATTTGCAAGTGAGGCTGGGAGAGCGTACAATTGCCCCTTTAGGCTTGTGTGGTATTCCCACACACCAAGACCCACAAGCAAGCATTCCTTCTCTAAGCAGAGAAAGGAGGTTCATCTCCACTTGAAAGAACAAAACAGAAAGTACAACAAGGATAGCACCAAATGTCCCGTTACAACAACGTCACAGTACAGACATTTCCAAACTGGATTTGACTGCATTGCATTTAATGTTCTGTTCTGCATTTGAAAGTATACCCAAGCGAATGACTATTAAAAAGCTTCGAAACAAACCTCAGCAATCTCTAACCCTTTTTTACACAGGTTGCAGGCTTATAATTTTGTCACAAACCAGTTTGTAATATATAATTTTATTTTAATAACATCTTGGATGTCATTAAATGATATGCTGTATATTATATATCACCATATGTAATGATACCATGTATGCTTATTATACATTATGATAATATATATGTATCATAAATACACAGAAAAAAACATTTTTAAAGAAGGACTGGGCTTTATACTTTTAGCTTCCCTATAAGCACACTACATTCACTTATAATTTTATTATCTTTGATCTTGTCCCCTACCAGCTATTTAGACTCCTTTGAAACTAATCAACTGCAGGCCTTTAATGTCCTGTGATTTGATGGCCAGAGTGGCATTTTCAGTAGCAGAGCCACATGGCAAGTGCGTGTGGAGCATCTTACGCTGTAACCCCAGTAACTACTTTGGAGGGACAGCACCACCGTCCTTGGGAGCTCCTACAGCCACCTGCTTCTCACATACTGACTTCTGGAGTCACACCTTCTCTTGTTTTTCCTTCTTGCCTCACTTGCACTTCTGCCCTACACAATTTCAGGTCCCCATCCCCAGGATAGTCACTTGGGCTCTTTCTCTTGTCCTGTGTCTCTCGTGCCGATGCCAGTGCTTGGATCATTCCCACCGTCATTGTTGCCAAATATCAGAGGATGGGGAAAGTCAGGAAAGCACATCCAGCCCCCTGATTTCACTGGATCAGTGCCTGCTCTACTTGGCATTAATTTTACTGTTCTCTTGTTGACTCACAGCCAATTGTTTCACATTGAGATCTTTGAAAGTTTTTGCTGCTTTCTGTTGCTTTGGAAACTCCCAAAGGGAAACTATTTTCTTCCTTAATTTATTCTCAATTCTGACCCTGCCCATTTTCCCCAGGGAGAATGAATTCATTAGGGAGGTCCTAATAGCCTAAGAAGGACGTGGGGTTTGAGTCCCAGGCGTATGACGCTCTGACCTCACTTCAGCTCTGGGACCCCAGAGGGTCGGCAGGTTCATCTTCACTTCTCCTCACCTACCAGCCTGTTAGGGTCATGGCCACCAACTCACGCAACTCTTATGGTCATTTTTCAAGTAATTTCTCTGGTATTTCCTTCTCTGTCTTTCATTTTCTTTATCTACACAAATATTATTTCACAGATGAGTCCCAATACAACACTATGTAACTATATAACATAAGAGAACATGATGTTTTCTTTTTTATTTGAGTAACAAAAATGGAGCCATACCTTGCTGTGTTTAGGAAACTACAAGAAATGCATCTGCATCTAAATTGTTAACCAGACAAGCCTTTACAAGTTATAATTTCAATGTTTTCCTTGAAAATACAAGGCTTGATCTCACTGCGAGGTTAGAAAAATTGCCTTGCTCTGATACTAAAGCCCTGGTACTACCTTTTTCTATTACTTTTCCTTAATTTTTCTCCTGAGTGGTTAGGATTAGAGAAAGGAAAATGGAAATAAGGTTAAAAGTAAGGAGAGAAAGGAAGGTTTACAAGGCAGAAGAGAAAGAAGAATCATCTTAAATATGGGGCTTTTAGTCTTTATTTAACTTTCAGTTGTTTACATAGCTATACGCATTTCTTTCTCCTCAACCCTACAATTGTCTTGTATGGGTGACATTTTGTGAAAGTTTATGGGACAAAACTGGCTTGTACACCCAACTAAATGTTGAATACTGCAGTATTCCCCTTGGGAACTGTGTATCAACACCAGCACTCAGCCTCCCCAAGTGCGGAACTCTTTCTGGAATGGCCGGTAGAGCTGTTGTCTTACAAGTCAAACAATTAAGGTTACAAACTCATCCTAGAGAAAATGCTATCTACCTCAGATATCACTGCAGTCACCTAACGGCCCAGGGGAATCCTCACAGATGACCATGGCAATATTCAGCAATGACCATGAAGCACTATTTCTAGGACAGTTCATAAACTTGTCCACCCTCCTATGAACAAACATACAGGGACTAAATTGATTCAGCCAGGGAGAAACATACAGGGACTAAACCAAATCAGCAAAGTGAGGAGTCTGTGGCAACAGAAGGTCAAAATAAAGATCCCATGGAAGTTTTTGTTTTTTAATTTGGGAGATTACAGAGTGAGTTGGGGATTTAAATAAAAGTTACTAAGATTAAACAATACCATAATGAGATACCTATTATTTTTTATCACTGGTTCTAAAATAATGAAATCATCTTTAACAACCACTTTCCCTCAGTTTTGCACTGTTTTCTTCTTAACTTCTCCTAATTACGGAGCATGTTCAACAGTAGTTTCCCGTGGACATCTATTTCCTATTTGGCAAAATGAAGCATAAAATTAATTGCTGGTGAGGCTCAGTGCCCATAGCACAGTGGTTACGGTGCCAGCCACATATACCGAGGGTGGCAGGTTCAAACCCAGCCTGGGCCTGCTAAACAGCTGCAACAACAACAACAACAACAACAACAACATAGTCAGCATTGGAGTGGGCACCTGTAATCCCAGCTACTTGGGAGGCTGATGCAAGAGAATCGCTTACACCCAAGAGTTTAAGGTTGCTATGAACTGTGACTCGAGGCTACTCTACCAAGGGTGACACAGTGAGACTGTATGTCAAAAAAAAAAAAAAAAGAAAAATAAATAAATAATTGCTAGTGTAATGTGTTTCTTGCTTGTTGGCTTGATTGTTTATTATTATATTTTATAATTTTGATATTGCCTATATTGGAAAATATTACATTCATTGGAAAGGAAGAAATATCATTTTATTTTTCATAACTAGAAATGCATGCAAAGCAATTACTTTGTTCAGTTGGATTTCCTAGAAACTTCTGGGGCAAGAAAATCATCCAGAATACCAATATAATTTGGAAATTTTGTGGGAAAATGACAGGTAAGACCCCAAAGGAGTGTTCTAACACGCAATCAAGTGGGGAGTGGGGGAGGTGTTACACACAGATCATGGGGCAAGCGGAGGATTAGGGTGAAGTTCTGATTATTCCCAGAGTGGCTGGTCCAAATGGTATATGGAGAAGGCAGGGCTGGTTCTTATGGATTACTAGCTGTTTTATCATGACTAGTGCGAAAGAAAACAGTGGCTGTGATCATGCGCTAAGGACAGGAAAGGACCACTGCAGAAAATTCTTATCCTCCCTGATAATTAACACTTTTCAAATAGCACAGAAAACAAACACACAAACAACAACAAAATAACAACAACAACCACCAAAGTCAGCAACACAGATATCACGAGTCTTTCTAGCCGTGGATATGGTGGAATATTTAAGTTATTTTTGCAGCCTTTCAGAGGTAGTTGCTCATAAATCAGTCCAATTTCATTTTCTCCTTTCCATAGAATCATTGGTTTGAATGCCTTTCACCCATAAAATCCCCCTCAAAAACCTCTAAGAAACATATGTCGAGGTATCATGGAATTTATTTTCAAACTGAGATATAAAATTTGTTTTATTTGTTAAGAGGATAGATTTAGTTTCTTTCAGCAGAATAGTTTTGAGCTACAGACGGAATTTCTGTTGTTCAAACCTGTTTCAGCTAACAGCAAGTTCTGCAACGTACAATATGGAAGTTATCAGGATTTTGAGATTCTACGTTGAGGTGAGAAAGAAGCAGATTCCTTAAAATGTTTGGAAGACATTAGTAGAGTGATGTGGTACTGGATTTGGAAGGGAAGTTTTGATAATGATCACATACAGGTAACAGGAAAATTTAAGGAGCATAATTGTATAATTTGTGGTACACGCCCTCCTGTTTATGCCTCCATTAAAAACATAAATTATTCATTATTTATTACAATTGCATTTGTGTTTAAGGTAGAATAGAAGTTTAGAGAATGACCAGTTTGAGAAAGACAGCAGAAGCGACCAGTTCTGAATTATGCATATAAAATTGGGGGAATTTTTTAAGGTAATATTGTTATTTTTAGCAACAAAATGATGTTGTTAATGATTTATTGAATATTAATCTTGTCAATATTTTGTTTAGGATATTGCATCCTCATCTATAAGTGAAACAAGTTTGTAATTTTTCTTTATAACAATATATTTTCTCCAATTTCAATATTAGGTGTATCCAGATCAAGTAGAATGATATTGAAATATTTCCTTTTTTTTTACTGTTTATTTCTGGAATTGCTTGTCTTGTAAAATCATTGTGGTCTACGAGTTTATGATAGTTTGAACTTTGTTACTTAATTTAATTCATTGCTTAATTACTGTTTTCCTATGAATGATTATACTATGGTTAATATGTTAGCATAGCAGTAATTCCAGATAGTTTTTTGTTTGTTGGGAGGTTGGCCTTTGGGGGGGCAGAGTTAATACTTTACATGAAATATCTTATTTTATAACAGTGAAACTGCTTTCTCTTTTGTCTTGTGATTTTTTTTGAGGTGAAATTTAAGTTTTTATGTGACTAGTAATATTATACCTATCTTGAGTGTCTTGCTTGTACTGTATCACATTATACCTTTGTTTAATTCTTAATAAACTGTTCACTTGTTAAAAAAAAAAAGATGACCTTTTAGAAACCATCAGAGCATAGAAAGTAAATCAAAAAATCATTTTCCGTATTTCTTACTGAAATCACATATTAGTATTTATAGCCTGAATAAAGCCTTAAATATTTTTTCCTAAAAAACAACAAAAAAAGATATACATTCATAAGAAAGGTACAAGCTACTGCTATTAATAATAACAGCCAACCTGTGCAGATTTGCTTACTATGTGGCATAATCTATGAAGTTATTTAACACATTCACTTGCCATAGTAAAAAAAAATTGTTGGGGTCATGGTGTTTTATTATGACAATAGTACAAAAACTTCAAAAACAAAATGATCCTTTCTAATTTAATGAAAAATTTGTTCTATTTTAAATTGTGTTCTGTGCATGAGTTATATGCAACTCACGTGGCACCAGAATCAGTTTTTACACTGCCTGCCAGCAAAGTTGTATGTGACTCACAACATAAACTTTTTGTTTCTGAGGACTGAGTCTTTTGCCATTCCACAAGTATTTAGTTGTATCTGGAGTGGACCTTAGGTGGTCCTGGACGATAACCTCTGACTCATACCCCTAAGTATGTGCAATAACATCATATTACAGCATACTATCTCCCCAATGTCATTCAAAAGCCACCAGTCAAACACTGAAAGGGAAAACGCAGTGTCCCACGGCTCACTTGGACAGGCCGTCTGGAGCGGGGCGACAGGAGGTGGGAGAGATGTGCTCACTGATGCTGAAAACAGCAAGCAGAGGCTTCACAGAGTGCAGGCATGCTACGGACCTTCTGGCCTGTCCACCAGGTCTAAACACTTCAGCAGGGATCAAAACTAGAGTGAGTTAAATACAACTTACAAGGAAGTTAATATGTTAATATTACAAGGACTCTATGTAATAGACTGTGGTAGAGCCAAGAAATAGAAAAGTTAAGTGACTTTCCTAAAGTCCCATAACTAGTAACTGGTAATTAAAGCAATAAACACTATGCCATTGGCCTCTCAGTAATTATAGAATTAATAATACAATAAAATGGCAATGTGTTGATTTTTCTCATGATAGCTAACATTGAGTGATGACCATGTGTCAGGCACTGTGCTAAATTTATCCCATTTACTCTTCAGGGCAAAGGAATGAGAATTTTTTTTTTTTTTTTTTTTGGAGACTAAGTCTCTCTCTCTCTCTGGGGTTGAATGCCATGGTGTTATAGCTTACAGCAACTCCAACTCTTGGACTCAAGCGATCCTTATGCCTCATGCTTCCTGAGTAACTGGGAATACAGGTGCCTGCCACAATGCCCAGCTAATTTTTCTATGTTTCTAAGTACAGACTGGGGTCTCACTTGCTCAGGCTAGTCTCAAAATCCCGAGCTCAAGTACTCTGCCCATCTCAGCCTCTCAGGGTGCTAGGAATCCAGGCACGAGCCACCATGCCCAGCTAACAAGCTTGCTAATATTCCCATTTTAAAATGAATAACAAAGGCACAGAATAATAAAGTAATTGCTTCTGCTTGTATTAAAAGATTTTTATAATATTTTATAAAATGCAACAATAGTAACTGGTAAAGTTGGTATTTTAGTTGAAGCAATAAAATCAATATATTATTGTTGTTATTAATGCTGTAATTATTTTATTTATTTATTTATTTATTTATTTATTTATTTATTTATTTGAGTCAGAGTCTCAAGCTATCACCCTGGGTACAGTGCCGTGGCATCACAACTCACAGCAACCTCAAACTCTTGGGCTTAAGTGATTCTCTTGCCTCAGCCTCCCAAGTAACTGGGGCCACAGGCGCCCAGCACAACACCTGGCTATTTTTTTGTTGCAGTTGTCAATGTTGTTTTAGCAGGCCTGGGCCAGGTTTGAACCCACCAAACTCAGTGTATGTGGCCAGCACCCTACCCACTGAGCTACGGGCACCACCAATATTATAATTATTGAGAAGCAAATGGCATAGTATTTATTACTTCAGTTAAAATACCAATGTTACCAGTTACTAGCTATAGGACTTTAGGAAAATTATTGTCCATTTCACATTTCCCTTTGAATGTTTGCTTGGTGGCTTTTGTATGAAACTGGTAAGATGGTATGCTATGACATGAAATTATCGCACGTACCCGGAGGTATGAGTCAGCGGTCATCATCCAGGACCACCAATACCCACTCCAGACACAACTAAATACTTGTGGAATGACAGAAGAGTCAATTCTCAAAAACAATGTGATACCAGCTACTATTTATGTACATCTCTCTTAAAACTAGGTGCTTCACAATCAACTTTCATCAAGAAAATTCATGTTAAACCATAAAGCAATACCACAACACACCCACAAGAATAGCTAATATTAAAAGACTTACAATGCACATGTGAGGGAGGCTGTAGGCACAAATGTAACTTCTATGCATTGTTGGTGACAGTGCAAAATGGGCAATTGCTTTAGAAAGTTGGTTGGCAGTTTCTAATGAAAATGTCCAAGCACTTATGCTATCCTTCAGTAATTCTCCTAGAAATATAAGTGCATGTGTCCACAAAAAGACTTATAGCAGATATTCATAACTGTTTTATTTTTAATAGTCTCAAACTGGAATATCCAAAATGTCTATCAACCAAGGAAAAATATATTTTGTTATAGTCATAAAGTAGAATACTATCTGAAATTGAAAAAGATCAATCTACTGGTACATGAAATAATATGTAGGAATTTGAAGATGTTATATTGAGCAAAAGAAGGCAGGCCAATAACAATACATACTGTGAGTTTTCATTTATAAGAAATTCGAGAACAGAGAAAAATACTCTGAGAAATAAGCAGCCAGAGAAGTCGTTACCTAGGATGGACCGGAAAAGACATAAAAGAACTTTAGGGAATGATGAACATATTCTGCATTTTCATCTCAGTGTTGGTTAATGGGTTTCAAAAATTCAACATGCTGTATACTTCAGATAGAGCATTTTACTGCATGCCAATGATCCTGAAAAGCAAATACAAAATTAGTCATATTCAGCTTATTCAAGCCAACAAGTAACAGTGGGATAACTTACTCTATGCTTAGAACTGTACTCAAATCCTGTGTGATAATTATTTGCTAAGAAATAGAACACAAATTTGACAAAAGCCTTTGCCCTTGTGAAGTTCATTCTATTGTAGGAGGAACAAACTTAAATATACATAACAATTGGAGAAAAGTTCAGAAGAAAAATAAGCTGCTGCCAAAACGTGTGGAGCAGACAAAGTGCTTCAGAAGTGAGAATACAAATACCACTTTTTATAAAGGAGACAGGGAATAAGCAATTATGAGATATTTAGTCTTAACAATGTGATAAGCTAATATTTCACTATATGTTTAAAAAGAGAGTAAAACACTACAGTTCAAAACAACGCAACACAAAACCTCCTAAAACCCAGAAGAACGCTAAGGAACCCCTAAATATCATAAACACTTTAGTGAATTAATAATCTTAATTTTAACAATTAAAATTTTATAATTTTATAACTATTATAAAATTACAATTTTATAATAGTTGTTATCCTATGGTGAGATTATAGAATCAACAGCAGGAGAAAAAAGTAAAAAATGTACACAAATCTAAAACAAAATACAAATAAGAGAATATCATCTCATGAGGAACAGTAATGAATGAAGACCAGCCCATGTGCAATGACAGGGTCCAGACAGCTCGGTGGTCAAGGATGCAGCTGTCATTCAAACTTACAGCTAGAGTGCAAGTCAGCACCAAAGCAATCAGGGCACTCAACATATGTATATAGCTTTTTTGTTTTTAACAAATGCAGCTAAATACGAGACTGATTTAATTTACAATGTAAGGCTTTCATATAAATAAGTCATAAGTCCTTTTAAAAATCCCATAGTGTCTTGAGATTTTATTTAAAAAACCTGGTTACTTCAACAACATTAACTCAAAACACCTCCAAATTCTGATGATTCTTTTCATACAAAAATGAGTTGTTTCCTCTTTATCAGACTTGTTTTAAGTCAGAGATATTTTAATGTCTTCCTCGAGCTAGCATCTAAAGACCTTGACTGTCCTTGGACAGAGTCAGCTCAGAGTCTCCACAGCTTTCTGTTGCCTTGGCGTCAAAACATGTTAACTTAAGATGATTTCAAGACTATGTGGCTTGGCTTATCTCTATGTCTTCTATCATTTCTTGAAGTTCTGATTCAAAAACTATGACTGAGTCACACTAAAGATTTTCATTCTTTTGAATCTTAAATGTACCATTTGTTTGTTCACTTATGCCGCATAATGGTATTTCTATTTATTTTTTCTTTTCTTTTTTTAGTTCACCACTTATTGTTATTTTCTATTTTAGATTTAAAATCTGTCCAGTTATAGAATGCAACACAAAATCTCAATGTAATTAATCTTAGAGAAAATTATATGAGAGTAAAGAAAAGGCAGGAACTGTGACTCATTCTGTTAGACTTGATCACTTGTCTTTAGATTGTTTCTATTGTATTGTTAGAAAGATGTTTAAACTGCAAGTAGCCTTTGGTGCATTCTACCCTTTATTACTCAAGTGGTTATTGTGCAAATATTCTCTTTTCAAAGTTCATTGATCCCTATATTTTCCTTTTTTAAAGTTCAGATTAATACGAGGGTATAAATGAGTAGGTCACACAGTTTGTATTTCTAAGGTAATGTTCAAGTTGTGGTTGAGGCAGCTAAGCCCTTCATCCCAGAGATGTGCTGCACAGCCCCGTAAAGTGTCGATCAGGTGAGAGCTCCCCAATACCCCCAAATCCTCTCCTTTCCCCAGAAAATTGAAACAGTATAAAAAATACACTACTGGGACCTGATCAAACTAAAAAGCTTCTGTACAGCTAAGAGCATAGTAAGTATAGTAAGCAGACAGCCCTCAGAATGTGAGAAAGTATTTGCAGGTTATGCCTCCAACAAAGGTTTAATAACCAGAATCCACAGAAAACTCAAACGTATTAGCAAGAAAAGAACAAGTGATCCCATCTCAGGATGGGCGAAAGACTTGAAGAGTGACTTCTCTAAAGAAGACAGGTGCATGGCCTACAGACACATGAAACAATGCTCGCCATCCTTAATCATCAGAGAAATGCAAATCAAAACTACCTTGAGATATTACCTAACTCCAGTAAGATTAGCCCACATAACAAAATCCCAAAACCAGAGATGTTGGCATGGATGTGGAAAAAAGGGAACACTTCTACCTGCTGGTGGGAATGCACACTAATCCATTACTTTTGGAAGGATGTTTGGAGAGTATTTAGAGATCTAAAAATAGACCTTCCATTCGACCCTATAATTCCTTTACTAGGAATATGCCCAGAAGACCAAAAATCACATAATAACAAAGACATCTGTACCAGAATGTTTCTTGCAGCCCAATTCATAATTGCTAAGTCATGGAAGAAGCCTAAGTGCCCATTGACCCACAAATGGATTAATAAATTGTGGTACATGTATTCCATGGAATACTATGCAGCCTTAAAGAAAGATGGAGACTTTACCTCTTTTGTGTCTACATGGATGGAGCTGGAACATATTCTTCTTAGTAAAGTATCTCAAGAATGGAAGAAAAAGTATCCAATGTACTCAGCCCTACTATGAAGCTAATTTAAAG